>JALIZH010004785.1:0-13234 GCA_030522465.1 Rhipicephalus appendiculatus | reverse complement strand
TGCCCTTGCGCCCAGATTATAGTTTGGCTGTATTCAATTTGAAAGTCCTTAGGAGCTTTGGTAAAAATTTCGTATGCGTGCGTACCTATTCTACCACTTTGGTAGTTTCTACATGCAACCTTCGAATCCGTAATTATTGTCAGTGGGGCTTTTCGCTTCCTGCCCTTCTTAATTGCCCGTGCGATCACCATCTCTAACGCTTCTGTATGGAGGCTTGGGCTATGGAGGAACAGCTTGTAATATTTCCTTTTCGGTCTGTCACCTAGGCCGCCATGTTCTTTGCGTTCGACTGATAATTGCGCAGCCTCTGTGAATCTCGCAGTATTCAAATATTTGGTTTTTTTATCTATGTAAGCTGTTTTTGGTTTACGCTGGAAGAGCATGTAGAATTGGATCCATTTTCACTCTTAGGGGGGGGATATCTTGTACAAGTCTCTGAGTAAGCAGGACAATTCGTTGGTTCTTTTATGTGCCTGATTAGGTCACCGAGGTCGATCCTATGGAGGAGTTCTCTGCCAGGTGGCGTTTGCAGCACGCGGTTAATCTGGGTTGTCACTTGCACTTCAGCCAGCTCATCAAATGTGTTGTGGAGTCCAAGCGCTAATAGTTTCTCTGTTGAAGTACTTTGTGGTAGTCGCACAGCCGCTTCATACGCAGTCATTATTTGGTCCAGCTTCTCTTTCTTCTCTCTATTCATGTTGTGGTAGGGTAGCGAGTATGTTAGTCTGCTGATGACTTGGCTCTTTAGCAAACGAAGCACGGCCTGCTCTTTTATTCCAGCACGACTGTTCATTATTCGGACTATTTTACGAACAACTTGTGTAGCTGTTCTTTTAATCATGTTTAGTGTGTAGAGGCATCGCTAATTCGACTGTAGCCATATCCCTAAGAATACAATGTTCGTTTTCTCTAGAATAATGTTGCCATCGAACTTGACCTCGTGACGCAGGCTCGGGTGTGTCCTTTGTTTTTTTACTTTTGCAGAATCGAATCAGTTCCGATTTGTCTCTTGAGCACTGAAGTCCACTTTCTCCAATGTAGTCTTCTATTATTTTAGCTGGAGTTGGAGTCGCTCTTTGTTTTCTGCCAGGCTATCCTTGGTTGTCCATACAGTGATATTATCCGCATAAAAGAAGTGTCGGATGTCTGGAATATCTTCGAGTTTTTTTTACTAGACCAAATATGGCTATGTTGAAAAGTGTAGGCGAGATCACAGTGCCTTGTGGTGTGCCTTTGATCGAAGGGTGGAAGACTTTGGATTCGTCTTCTCTTACTTTGATGACCGCTGCACTTTTACTAAGGAAGTTTTGGTCATATTGGTACGCCCTCTGACCGCAGTTGGTCTCTGCTAGCCCACGTAGTAAGCCCTTATGGCTTACTACATAGGCTATGCGGTTATTCCGTCACACAAATTCAGAAAACGAAAAGCAGACGCTCGTAGAAATGATGCAGTAACAATGATTTGTCGTTGAAAGGTTTACTCAGCCCGCACGACAATTGTGCCTAACTGAACACATAAATCATTTACGCTTTTAACGATGTTTGCAATCGCACTATTACCATTTACTCCGCATTACTCATTGCGATCAAATTAGGTTTTTTTCCACAAGCTACATGTCCCTGTTCTTATATTCGTAAGACAAGCTTAGAAAATGAGATCCTTCTTTTTTAACTTGGATTTGGTGCGAAAAGAAGAAAGACGCCCGAAGCTGCACCACTAAGCGGCCTCACGCATGTCCCTAACGCAGGTACCTCATGCATGTGCGAGCCTCTACAAATACCTAAATGTGCTGCCAATGCAGAGGACCTACGTAAGCCAGTGGCACTGCTTAGTTTCCGTCGTGGTGCTAAAACTTTGTTGATCCTTTTGTTTAGAACATACCGCCCAATCTACCAGGAAACGAGTTACTGACCTCTGGAGTGCATGCAAGAACACAATCCACTATGAGCCTTCAGCTCGGCCTTTCCAACGGAATGTGACACCACAAGGTTTAGCTATAGAACATTCTCTTTCTTTTGATATGATAATTAGTGAACCTCTCATCTTAAGCGGAATTTTATAGAGCATAATCAATATCTCAGTGTTGCCTTTACCTGACAAAAGATTGGTAATGCATTGCGGCGTTCAAATGCATCAAGAAGACTGCGCCTACATCGTCTTTTAGAAAGAATTCTTACAAACTTGATCCCCCAGAAGGCTGGATCCGTTGATTAGCATCAGATCTTGAGTTCTAAGAAAGAACTTGACTATGCATTTAGTTTTTTCCCCTCCTTACATTGCGTAGAAGGGCAGACGCATTTAATAACAATAAGAAAATTCTAGGTAATGTCCTTATGGCGCAATCTCAACGACAATTATAAGCCGAAAGCTTTCCCACTCCAGAAGCTGCACTCATTACGATGATTCATAGCCACCCCATTTACTTGATGAATTCCGCGATAAAACGTCATAAAAAAGAGGGACGCTTAAATTAGTACAAAAATGCTAATAAGCAATGACTCCACCGAATGAAAAACGTTACCTGAGGTGTCCGAAAGTTGAAAATAAGAATTATGGGTAGAATCAAGGGCCTCATTGCTGCTCATGAAAGTGTGTGTCTATGACACAATTTTTTCGTCGATATGGCGACCAGAGTGAATAATTCCCAAGTAATGGCAACGAAAACTCTCAGTAGTTTCATACACGTGACTCCATATTTTGTGCAAGAGTCCGAATATGCTATAAAGTCCTGCGCAAAACAAGCCAAGAGGGAAACACACACAAACACACACAGACACAAAAACATATAATACAAATATGTATTCCTTCGCACAAGCTCACGCAAGCTAGGCTATTATTTTTTTCTTGACAACCCATCTTCATAGTAATTTCATTCATATGTACTCGATAGAGGTGCCAGACACTCTGTAAAAGGACGCCACATTTCAAAGTAGGTAACGTTAGTTGCAGTCGTGATGGAGAGTTACGATGTCACTTTGGAAGACGTATGCATGTTGCACACGAATGCAATGTTTGCATATAACGCTGGAAAAGTTTTTTCCTTTGTTTGTTTTCGACATAAACGTGAAGTATTGTAGGTTACTTGAAGAAAATCTCGCCTTCGAAAAGAACCACTTAATACCTCAGCATATTTCAGAGCAAACACGAGTTCCTTTACTGAGTATTCGAGGACCACACATAACCATTTTGCTGTCATGCCAGAACTCTGTAATTCAAGCTCGATCGAGGCGGTATCCCGGTTTGTTTATGGCAAGCATGTGCAGTTTAACAAGACGGGGACGCTAACGATTCGGTGAATTAGGCTAAACAAATTTTGCGTTGCCATTCAAAACCACCAAGGAGACGGGGCTCAAAACCCGAACACGCGAAGTGAATGCTGAGCCAGAAATGGACACAAATTTGTGATATTTATGTTGCGTATTTTAAGATTATATCGAGCAACTTATGGTCCACTTTGGCTTATTTATACGAGTATGACTCAGCTGACTGGTAAACAAACAAACTAGCAAAAAGGCACCCTCTAGCAGGTGCCTTTTCATACACATGAATTCTTAGTGGATTTCTGGGTCGAGCAAGGTATTTGTTGTCTTTCAGGGGGGATGTTTATGTATTTCACGCGATATGTACAGAATGGGTTCAACATACGTCTGCCAAGATTTTTCGGGTATTTATGTGCGGAAATTTGGTATGAATGCCAATGTACTGCTCTAAGAAAACTAGAGCTTTGGCAGCACCAACCTTATCCCATGGTTGGAAGAGTTAAATTCTGCAACTTTTAAGGTTTAACCGATGTAATACAGCGAAATTATTAAATACTGATGACTTGACTTCTTTGGCGGTTTTAAAAAGGGAGATTACATGAATCACAACTTTTTTCCTTTCTTTCTATTGGTGGAGTTCTCAATTACTTTAGCTATTACGTAACGTTGCAAATTGTTTGGGTACTACCGGCATTCCCTTAATTTAGCTCTTCATCTACATGTGTCTTTCTTCAGTTTCCTTTGGTTCTATACCTGAGTTCAACTAGTCTAACTCTGGTTTTCTAAAGGAGTCTATGAACAAGTATCGAGATAAAAATATAAAAGGTGGTGGTTAATTTCTATGCGGTTCACTAAGCGCACACATTTTCTTGTGTTTGTTTTATGTCGCTCCAGGTCTTGTGTAATTGCAATCATGCAATTGTGAATTAGTTGTTTTAATTACTGGTCAAATTTTGCAGAAAAAAACATTGTTCACTTTTCCGAAAGCAGGGCTTCCGATCGGAAGGAGGGAATTTCTCTCCCGCTACAACACACCACGCACGCACGCACACACATACGCACGCACACACACACAAACACACACACACACACACGCACGCACGCACGCACGCGCACACACACACACACACACACACACACGCACACACACACACGCGCACACGCACGCACGCACGCACACACATACACGCACACACACACGCACACGCACGCAGACACACACACACACACACACGCACGCACGCACACACGCGCGTATTTGCGTGTATTTTTAAGCATTTATTGAAGCGATTTCTCGAGAGTCCCCTGAACAGCCAGATTACATTTGTCATTTTAAGCCACATGTAATCTAGTCATTTCCTAGTCACGTCACTGACACTTCATCCGGCCACGCAATATTTATAATTTTTTATACATCGATGTTATGACCATATGGTTTACAGGAGTCTAGGCTCCTTTACAGCCAACCAAAACCCACCTTTTGAGATTGATCCCACCATTGCGTTCACATTTCACGCTATCTTAGCATGACAATCTCTCTTAGCTCTCTCTAGCCGTAACCGGCCTTTGCACCATAAAACGCTATGCATCGCCGTGAAAGAATACATAGGTAACCGCAAAATCACGTTCAGCAAGTCTCGATGCAAGTCAAGCGTAATGAAAATCTGAAGAGGTGCTTTTCCGGGAAGTCGAGAAATTTTAAGAAAACAATTTCGTTGCAATAGGCAGCACAACTGCAAGGATAACGAAAAAAAAAATGGGTGAAGGAATCGTAAAAAAAAAACGTGTTAGTGAATGCTCTACATTTAATGGGTTCTGTTTAAATTAGCAGGAACACGCTGTTAACTGCTGGTAGAGATGTTCTCCTTACAGTACCCTTTTGCAAAAGCCGAACAACGCGTTGCGTATTATGCGGCAATTGCGACAGACATTATCGTGGGATGATCATGGGCGTGCGCAGGGTTCGCATTAGGGAGAGCAATGTTTCACCTCAGCGTCACAATGACGTGTTTTTCACTACAGCCTGCCTTTGTTCCTGTGTGTTTTTGGGGTGAATGTGGTAAGTAGTGTGTTCTTAGAACGCAACTTCAAGGACCTCGGCCGCCGTCCCCGTGAAAGACTTGAATGCCCATAACCCTGCCATTCAACTATACTTTGGAAAGGTCCGACTACCTTAGATGAGTACGAGGGGGGGGTTGGGCACAACATGCGTACAGCTGTGGTGGTGATCTAATTTGTAAGCCTGCTCAGTTGAATAACGAGAGTAAGGTGTTGCGATAGTAGGGTACAGCAAATGTTTTCAACCACGCCTTCATCTGCATGCACTAGTTACCCCTGGAAAATGCAAATGTCCTCTGAGCAAAGCCTCAGATCCGCATTAGAGCGAACGACTTTCACCATCTTGAGCGCTCGGAAAAATAAATTTGAAGGCAGCGTAACCGTTTAAAATTCGGGGAGACATGGTTAATTATCAGTTGTTGGAGTTGTACACTCCAAAAATAAATGCTACGATCATAAGGCAAGCGGTAGTGAAGGGCTCTGGATAAGTTCGAGCGCTTCAGGTTCTTTGAATGCAGACCAGGTCGAGTAAAGGAACTTATGACAAATTCTATGAGGGGAGTGCGTGTTGGAGCGCAAGTGATCTTGTATGCCAAGACGCCAGAAACATGAGTGACTCCAAAGAGCTTTGCAAATAAATACATCTGCAGAGCTACACCACAGTAAGAAAAAATATGGTCATGACACCCCTGACTTCGACCATGTACTAGATAATAAAAATGTAGGAATCCATTCCCTATTGCAAAATGAGTGCAAGCGAAGCTTCGCCTTTGCATGCCTGACGTAATATTCTTCTTTATTTATTTATTTATTTATTTCCGTTCGTTCTTTCTTCCTTTCTTTCTTTTTTTATATCTATCGCATTGCGCAATGCTCCCTCCTAAGTGTTTCCTTCCTCCATGTCGGGACCTGCACTTTCATCTATGGGCCTGGCCGCGCCCCACTTCATTTGCCACGGGCAACAACAACGGTCATGCGTTCATACCTGTTAAACAATAAACAGTGTCAGCGTGAATGAACAAGTCCCCTCCATGAAAGAACAGACTGACATATCAGGGGCGGCTTATCGCCGACGAGCACACGATCGGGAGAGCTCCAACTATTGGAGAACGGCGATTACAAATACACGAGTAACCGGTGCAGCTTCGCGGGTTGAATTCTTGTACACACACATTTCTCTAGAATGGCCAGGGCTGGGTTTTTCGCAAGTCAAGCCGCCACTGAAAGCTGGAACTCATAGAAGCTTTGTTTAGGGAAAGTCATTTATGGGGTTCAAGTAAAAATCCATGGTATGAACATGAGGCATGCCTGTATTGGAGAAATTTCTGTCGCGTATGGTTGTTTAACGCTCTCCTAAAGCTTATTTATTAGACGTGCCCATAAATTAAACGCATTCGTCGATTCCCTTTACGACATTGGTAACATGCACCGATAAATACAGCATTTACCATCGAAAGCTGTATATGGCTAGGCGAAACAAAAACCGTTCGCCACGAGAAATGCTCAACGTCTTCATAGGCTGCTCCGTCAGTTACCCTACGTCGTTCTTTACGTCGCACTCAAGCGCGCGCGTCATTGGGGGCGCCGCCAATATTTCGGATGTGCGACGACTAAGTACATTACGATTTCCACTATTTCAAGAAGTGAGAACTGATAATGTGGGATTAACTTAGCACTGATATTGTGATTCAAAATGCCAGTATGCTAATTAACTCTTTTCGTGGACTTTATTTGCCGCTTCCTAATTAAGCATTAATGAGGAGCGTGTGGGCATTCACGCGTTATTACAAAATATCGTGATTTCACTGTCTAGTTTATGTCTCTCTGTTCAATTACATCATTTCATGAAGTGCGATTCTTGGTGCAAAAGGTAAAAAAATACTGAGAAGCATAAAGAGATGCACAATAAAAACGTGTGTAAGATGTAGCATTATTATTTCAAGTTTGATTCACAGAAATTAGTTTGTGAATTCAAGATTGTTCCCAGCGAAGAATGCTTTTAATAACGCGTCAGTGCATTTACGGGTAAAAGCACACAGAAAAATATGGCAGATGCCACGCACTGTGAGAATCGATATAATGCGAAGCACTCGGCAAGGAGCTGCGTACACCGCATTGTTTGTCTTTGAATAAAATCACGGCATCCTTAATACGAGCGCACCGTGTGCATGGGACGTATATCATACCGTACATGACGTGCATGCCATGATTTTTATGTTACCACCAGTAGCTTATATTTGTCATGGAGTTATGCGATGCAACATCAATTTTGGAAGATATCCATTTAAAGAAACGACCGCGAGCGCCCCAAGACCATGTGACGTGAATCATGCCTTTCATGATATAAATGCCACGCCTCGCGTCTTACGACATGTCAGTTACCTTCTCAATACATTCTTCTACCACCATACCAATTTTGGTTTTTATGAAACAAATGGAAAGGCCGCGGAGCACCATAACCGTGGCACGTATATTATGCCGTACACATCAAGGAAAGAATTGGCAATGTAAGGGCTCGTTTTTCATTTTAGACACAATATCAATGAGAACTAGCAGGCACTGATAGCAAGAAAAGTATAGGGGATGTTGTTCATAGTAATTGCAATGTAAATGTATCACCGCCGCTGTAGCCCAGTTAGTATCGGACAAGTTATTCGAAGGTCGCATATTCGATCCCTTCCAGCGGCAAGTTGGCTTTTCGTATATACCCCATAAAGTGGATTGGGGGGATGACCGCCGCTGTAGGTTAGTTGGTAGAGCGTGGGACGCGTTTTTCGAATCTCAGGCCACAGGTTCCTTCCCTGTTATCGGCAAGTTATGTTTTCGTCCACGTTTTTTTTTCTTCACATTCACATTACAATAAGTACTAAAAACATCCCCTATATCTTCCTTGGCATCAATGTGTGTTAATTCTCAAAATTATATTCCTTAAAAATCATGTTATGATTTTCATGTTACGACCTGGCATCTATATTCTTTGTACACTCACGTGAGACCACGCGAAATGTTTAGACATGTCACATTAACGAAATTGCCACTAGTGCACGATCAGCGTGGCAACTAAATGACGCCGTAGATGACACCCATATCATGATTGTCATGTTAGCACCTGCATTAATTCTTGCCATTGGCTCATGCCACGCTATCATGATTTTGGTGAATATAAAGCCAGAGAACTAACCACGACTGCACCATAAGCGCGGCAATATAATTCGTGTCGTACATGACATCAGATGAGATCAATTAATTTGATTCAGCGCCCTGCGATTTGGTGGGAAGGGTCTAGGATCTCGTCTAGGCTTCGGCCAACGGTTGCTGGCCATTAGCGGCTTCGTCGGCTCGCTTGACGGCCCCAAGTTGTTGCTCCAGGTCCGACCTGAGCAACGCAGACTCCCAGTGCGCGCGGAGGCATTCGTTGTTTAAGACTGCATCACGGTTATTGTTTATTATGCCTGGACATCCCCATAGTATGTGTTCTAAGGCGGACCTAAAGTCGCCATGTGTGCACTTGACTGTCGTGTATAAATCTGGGTGTACTATGTGCATGATAGCTGAACTCAAGTAGACTGGGTTTGTAACTGCCGCCTTTCGACAGACTGTTTCTTGCTCAATTTCCGGTTAGGCGGGGAGAGTGTATGCCTCTGCAATCTATGTTGTGCTGTAATTTCGTGAAATGTGGTCATGCTATCTTCCCACTCCCACTCGTCGGTATTCCCTGAGGCGGGACGAACCGATGATCGGTCTGTAAGCCCTCGAGCCATGCGGTGCACTGCCTCATTGCTACCGTCTGATGATGAGTGTGTAAGTGTCCAAATGTGATGGACACTTTTTTCTTGATTAAAGCAGGTTTTAGAATCCGCAGTGCCTCTGGGGAGGTTCTACCATTTGCGAATTTTCGCATCGCCGTCTGCGAATCACTGACTGTTACGACCGCATGTGCTTGTTCTTTGGCTAATTGCGATAGCTATTTCCTCTGCGGTTTGTACGTGTGGCGTACGGACGGTAGCGCTCGTTAAACATTTCCCCTCATTATTTATATCCACGGCTGTGCAGGCACGCTTGTGTCTGTATCTAGCTGCATCTACGAATACGGTGTCCATGCTGTTACCAAATTTCCTTTGTATATCGCGAGCCCTGCTTTCCCGTCTGCCCTGATGGTGGGCGGGATGCATATTCTTGGGTATAGAAATGACAGTTATCACGCCTCTAATGTGTCTGGCCATATCTTCTTTGACGTCGGTCTGAGTGTGATACGCAATACCTAGCCGATCCAACATTTGCCCTCCTGTTTCAGTTTTGGATAGGCGCTCGTACTGTGCGATGCGCTGTGCCTCGATTAACTCCTACAGTGTATTGTGTAGACCTAGCTGCAGAAGACTGTCGTTGCTAGTGGTGATGGATAGTCCTATTGCTTGCTTGTAAATTTTCCTGATTAAGCATTCTAATTTGTATCGTTCTGACGTGCGCCATCGTAGGTACGATTCTACGTGAACTATTCTGCTTATTACGAAAGGTTGGACTAGTTTAAGCATATTGACATCTCTCATTCCGCTTCATTTGTTGGCTATGCGTTTAAGTAGCCACATGATTTGAGACGTTACGTCGTCTAATGTGCGTGTGGTCTCTCCATTGTGGTTCGTTATTTTGCATAACAAGTCCCAATACTCTGATCCTGTCCACCTTGGGTATGGGTTTACCATGTGCCGTAGTCAGGTGATTTTCTGGGTTGTTCTGTTCCTCGTTGTTGCGTGGTTTTCGGCCACGCCGTGATGGATTATAAGTGAGAAGCTCAGATTTCTCTGCCGAACACGCCAGCCCGGTTACTGATACGTATTGTCCAACTGTTTGTATCACACATTGTAATGTGTTTTCAACTTGTCCATCACTGCCATCACTCACCCATACGGTAATATCGTCGGCATAGATGGTGTTATGGAGGCCGTCGGATTTCCTGTAGCTTTACAGGTAAGCCGATCAGAGCGAGATTAAACAGCAAATGAGAAATTACTTACCCTTGGGGCGTACCTGCGCTTCCCTAGCTGTAGTTTTTCGGACTCAATATCTCCTATTTTAATACGCGCTTTTCTGTTGCTTAGGAAGTCTCGAATGTAGGTGTATACTCGTTGGCCTAGGCCTAGCTCGTTTGTTCTATATAATATTGTTTCGTACGTAACACTGTCAAAAGACTTCCTTAGGTCTAAACCTAGAATTGCTTCGGTGTTTCGAATTGCGTTTTCTATTATTTCATGTTTAAGTTGGAGCATTTGCATTCTGTGTCGACAAGTTTCTCTGGAAGCCCAACATGGTAGGCAGAAGAACGTCGTTGACCTCGAGATAGTTAGTCACTCTTGTTATGACAACGTGTTCCATGAGTTTTCCCTCACAGGAAGTGAGCGAAATGGGTCGCAAGTTCTCCAACTGTAGTCGCTTTCCTGGTTTAGGTATTAATATTATCTGAGCTCTTTTCCATTGTTGCGGTATAGTGCCTCATTTCCAGCAGTCGTTCATATAGCCTACTTGGTAAGTTGGGAGCATCTTTAGAATAAGTGAATACCAAATCGGTGCCAGGTCTAGATGATGCGACATCTCGTATATGACATGCATGTAATAATTTTAATGTTGCAATCTCTCATATGTTCTTCATACGGTCACGTCCCGCATTACCAATTTAGTATATATCAAACTAGCGAAGCGGCCGCGAGCACGTCATGAGTGATGTAAGTCATGCCGTATGTGACATGCATGCCATGATTTGCATGTTACCACCTGTCGTTTACGGTCGACCCACAGTCACGTCGCGCAATACCAATTTTGGTTTATATCAAGCTAGCGAAATAGCCTCGAGCACATCACGATAGTCATGCCGTACATGACATGCATATCATGGTTTCATTGTTACCACCTGTCACTTATGTCCGTTATACAGAAGTGTCTCGCCATAGCAGTTTTTCTGTTAAACGTCCATGAGCGCCCCAAGACCACGTAATGTAAATCATGACATACATAATATGAATATCATGATTTTCCCATTACGACCTGTCGTTTATGTTCGTCCTACACTCTTTTCACGCCTTAATAATTTACGCATACATAAAGTTAGCAAAGTGGCCGCAAGAGCACGAAGACCATGGCATGTGACTCATGCTGTGCATGACATGCATGCCATGATTTTTTGTTCTGACTTATCATTTATGTTTGCCTTGTAGTCATGCCGTGCCATACCAATTTTGGTTTACACCCCATTAACGAAGCGGCCATGAGAGCGCAAAGTCGTATGTGGATAGATAGATAGATAGATAGATAGATAGATAGATAGATAGATAGATAGATAGATAGATAGATAGATAGATAGATAGATAGATAGATAGATAGATAGATAGATAGATAGATAGATAGATAGATAGATAGATAGATAGATAGATAGATAGATAGATAGATAGATAGATAGATAGATAGATAGATAGATAGATAGATAGATAGATAGATAGATAGATAGATAGGCGGACGGACGGACGGACGGACAGACAGATAGATGCGCTCAAAGTAGCAGAAATGTACTAAGAAATGCCTCTCATTTAAAATCTTACAAGGCGGCACTGGATCGAAAAGAACGCGTTTGCCTTCCGTGATTTCAAATGGCAAACCAAATTGTAGAGTTGTCTTCCAAAGAGGAACGCGTGGGAAATATGCAAGGTTGCATTCAAGCCTAAACAATTTATTCACACTCGTCATTGAAGTATCGGTGCATATCTACATTTCTACACAGGATATCTACATGTTCTTTTCTTCCTTTGCGCACTTTTCAGGCTCAGTCTCCTTGATAATCGTATTATTGATCCACGTCACGAAGTGTGACACACGGGTGTGAATGTTTGAGCTTCCGTTTCCGCTACACCCGTACGAGAATGACACCAGGCCAACTAAGACGTATCTGGTGGTATGTCGAACGTCTTCCCATGTGGTTACCGGCCCTCCTGAGTCGCCCTGCAAAAGACAGCCGCGCAAAAGAAAACATTTGACATGACACACATGTTGATTGCAATACAAATCCGACAGAATATCGACTTCGACACAATTATAGTTACGCACAACTTTTAGTTTTGACATTTAAGCGTGCAATGCTCTTAGCTCCTCTTGTCGGCCACCTTCAGGTTAGCTTGAGACAAAAGCCAGAGCCGTTACCCGGCAACTCAAACGAGACCATACGGGCTCTCAGATGAGGTCATCCCGACTTCTTTGGGAGAACAAAATTTCCACTTCTTTCCTTCATTCATGGCGAGGGTTTCGTTCTGGCAGACTTGATGCTTTCAGGTAGTATGCGAGGGATTATTCATCAACTGCCAGCCCGTAAAAGATCGCGTGCTACGTGACGCCAACAGGCAGAAAAAGAGCGTTCCACACTCGCCGCCTTCTACTTGTGGCGCTGACTGATGCACCCACGTTTAATGCACATATATACCCCATACAGTGGACGGGGAATGACCGCCGCCGAAGCTCAGTGGGACAGCACTGGACGCGTTGTTCGAAGGTGGCAGGTTCGGTCCCTGCCGGCGGCAAGTTATCCTTTCGTCCACTTTTCTTTCTTGACATTTACATTACAAATACTTCTAATAACATCCCCTATACTCTCCTTGGCATCATTGTCTATTAGTTCTCATTATATTGTGCCTACCAAAAAAAAATAAAACAAGCCCTAAATATACACTTCTTTTCTACTTTCATTCCTATGTTATTCATATGCAGTTGAAAAGCTATGTATTACTTATCACACTAGACTATGTAACATGTTTCTTACAATTGTTCTGAAACCAACTTCACCAGTGTCTGCTTGGGGGACCGGAGCTTTGTCAAGCCGAAGAACCTTCTGCTTTCTCCAATTCACCCGTTTTCACCTTATGTACGAAATGGTGAAAAT
>JALIZH010004781.1:0-18672 GCA_030522465.1 Rhipicephalus appendiculatus | reverse complement strand
TTTTTAGGAATACAAGGATGACAATAACTTACATTATTCCAACAGCAGCCGGAAAATTTTCAAGGGCAAGAAGATAGTGTGACGTTACTTTGGTTCTATAAAAACACCGGTTCTTCCAAACAGCTTGCTTCCAGGAAGGGCAGTTTACCACGTTACCTTAAGATGCTTTCGTTCAAGACTACTGCCTTTAGCGTTCTTGCTGTTACTCTCATGCTCATACATCGGTAAGTATGCTTCAATAAAAAAAAAATTCCCCATCTCCCGCTAAAGGGAACCATGTGTGGATGCGAAGCAGCGGGGAGATAATTAGCTTGAGCGAGAGGAACGTCGCCGCTCTCATTTCACGGCAGCGGTCCGGGCGCTCATTGCGGCGCCGCACAGGAGAGAGAATGAGGCGCGCGCGCTCCGTCATTTTCATACCGCGGAACTACCGTGGCGCCCCGAGCGGAGTATGCAGCTGTCACACCACCTGTCGTGCCCGCCGCTGCGTAGAGGATTCCTAGAGGAAAGGACGGGGGGATCGTAGGAGAGGAGAGAGAGGGGGAGGGGACGTGCATGCGCTGTGGGACGTGGGAGCAGCTCCGTAGAGTAGAGGATTCCTAGAGGAGAGAGGGGGGGAGAGGACGCGGGTGCGCTGTGGGGATTTGGGACGCGGGCGCCGCTCCGTAGAGGATGAGCGTAGGAGAGCATAGGGGAGGGGACATGCTGTGGGACGCGGGGGCCGCTCCGTAGAGTAGAAGATTCCTAGAGGAGAGAAAGGGGGTGAGCGTAAGAGAGAGAGAGAGGGGGAGGGGACGCGAATGCTCTGTGGTGTTGTGGGACGCGGGAAGGAGGGACGGACTAAGCCCCCCTCCAAACACATGCAAGCAAAATTAAGGAATGGGGTCAACCTGGGCGACAGACACCACCTGCCTAGCCATTGCTAAGCAGCCTCTCTGTGCTCTCGGCCATGACTCTGATGACTGTAGTAGCGGTTGACGGCCTTCATATTACTACAGTGTTCTGGTTCGCATAATGGGTGCTTCCCTACTTCATGAAAGTGGCCGGACGCGGGACGGGGGACGCCGGACGGACATAGCCCCAAGCATAAGATGCTTCGCATCTAAAAATCACGCCATATCCACGAAGCGAATGATGATGAGTGGGCGAAGCTCGATCGTTTTCATCCATGGCAGAAAGAGAATGTGTGGTCTGGAACGCGCTTATACTTCATGGTCATCAGCGTCATCGTCATCGTTATCACGTGTAGTGGGTACATTCCACTATACTGCGTCATCGTCATCTTTATCACGTGGAGTAGGTACATTCCACTATACGTGGCTATCTACCTACCTACTACCTACTACTACTACGATAACTACAGAGGAGGGACAGACCCACACCCTTAGGAGCTCCGCCCCTAAAACGCACCTGTAGGTAAAAATCCACCATGCAATTACGATTTTGTGTTTAGCATATTGTATTCTGTGAGTCACGACGAGGCTTCATGTTCGTTTGTTTTCAGTGCACAGTCGCGCAGTCAGTAAAATTGCACCACGGAGTTCAGCGAAGAAAGTCAATGCGCTTATGTTAAAGATTTTGATTTTGCCAGTCACGCTTTCAGTGTTACACGTGCTACCCATAAGATATATGCACCACGTAATTCGGAACATGACTTCGTAGCAAGGAATCAGGGTTGACCACTCGCTTGCACAGGCTGTACAGCAAGCCGTGTTCACTCACGCTGTGAAGGGAATGTTCACTCCCGTGTAGGGAGCTTGCATGAGTGGCGGCGGTGAGGTACGCGGCCATGTTGTCATAGGCAGTAGTCGAGCCGGCGAACGGGAAGCGCGCGCGGCAGCAGCTCTCACTCGAACGGCGCTGACACCATGGTGCACTGCGCTGTTATGGGCTATAACAGTTGCACCCAGAGTAAGAAAAATGAGTTGCAGTCGAAGAAAGATGGTTGCAGCGTTCTAATGAGGCTGAAATTCCGCGTCAACGAGCGCGACAAGACGAAGGTGCTACCGGACCAGTGCCGGCGTGGACGGCGCGCGCGCATGAGAAACCCACAAACCACTTCCTTTTAGGCAGGCGAACCCTGGTTGGGGTTCAAAGTTACTCTGTATCGGTAATTCTATTTAGTCCGCTTACACGGGAAGCGTGTCGGGTTCCGCTGCAACTTAACAAAATCTGTTTTTTCTACAGGTCCGGTAGCTCCGTACAGTAACTCGCGTACAGTACATACCCTTATGAAAATCACTCTTGATTTTCCATTGCCGGACTATGATCGGATTATTGACTTTATAGATTGTCAATGGTTCCGCAATACTCATTGACTTGCTTCAATAATTCGTCAACAATTTTTCTGTTGAGCAGTTCGCAATAAAAGTTTCATTGACTCATTTCTATCTAAATACCATTGAGGAAATACTTTGTCAACAATATTTCTGTTGAGGACTTAGCAATAAAAATTTCATTGACTCATTTCTGTGAACATACCACTGAGGAAATTATTCGTCAACAATATTTCTGTTGAGCATTTTGCAATAAAAATTTCATTGACTCATTACTATGGAAATACCATTGAGGAAATATTTCCTCAGGAATATTTCTGCTGAGTAGTTTGCAATAAAAATGTCATTGACGTAGTTATGGCGGAATACCACCTAGGTATTATTGATTGCCGATGCAACTATCGTGCAACTTAATGTAGTTCCCGCGCCATTAACCTCTGCTAAGCCCCCATTTATTTCACTCAGTGCCATCTCACAAATTTGATACTGTAGGTCCGTCCAGGATACACACACACGCACAAACACGCACACACACATGCACACGCAGGCACGCACGCACGCATGCATGCACTCGCACATTGGTTGAATCCGGCTGGTCGCACGCACTATGCGAAACGATATAATGCGAAGCAGCCAGCAAATAGCTACATACATCGCCTTGTTTATCTTTCAGGCAAATGAAGTTATTCATGTCATGACATCTAGTTTACTATATATCGCATATTTTCTATATATGCAAGCATGTAAGATCTGGTATATACGATGCTAATGAAATGTATATTCTGGTATATGCAATGCATGACCTGTCATTTATGTTCGTCGCGCACACGTCATTCTATACGCATTTTGGTATATATCCCGTTAACAAAATCGCCGGAAGCGCACCAGCACAGTGTCATGTAAATTATGCCGTACATGACATGTATGTCATGGTTTGCATGTTAGGACCTGTCGCTTATGTTCGTCATGCAGTCACTTCGCGCAATATCAATTTTGGTGTACATCAAGCTATCGAAACCGCCGCAAGCACACAATGAACGTGGTATGTACTAAGTCATGCCGTACATGACATGCATATTGTAGTGGATCATACCAACGAAGTGACTGGCGCGTGAAGGAGAGTCTAGTGAAAGAGAACGAAAAGGATGGAATCGGCTTGGATCGTGTTCGCCTGAGTTACTCTTGTACGTTACATTTGGTGGCAGCGGTGACAACGGTAACCCATGTTTACAGGGAGCAAGGCTTCTGCGGCGACAGCAACAGTCGGCGGTTCAGCGATGAACCCTATGGAGGACGACACGTCGTCGACGGCCCTGGGACATGCTGTCCCGACTACAGAGGAAGCTTGGCAGAGGCCGCGGGGGCCCCTGTCTCATCAAACATCCCGCCACCAGCGCCCCGTCAGCCTCTCCCGTCAGAGTTTGATGGCCAGGGCGCACCAACTCAACCTCAACAGTCAAGCACTGCGACCAGTCTACCTATGGTGTGCAGCGTTTGGCGTGACTTTGAAGTTTAGCGGCACTTATTGCACCATTGAACTGATATCTACCACGTCGATACCATCTCCAGCAAATCTTGAAGCCTCCAATAAAGCTTGTCCTGGGCAGTCGTATTTCCCGTTACATCAAGTCATATACAAAACTGTTCACAAAGTGCGTTCCGTGCTCGCTGACAACTACCGCATGATGAACAGTCTGGTTACTAAATTTTCTTCACAATTCGGCATTCTAAACACGCGGACGTGTATGGCCGTGCGTACAAACAAGGGAACAACCTGAAGTTGGGAAATCATCACCGATTTTGCATCCTGTGATTACGGCAACCTCAGTTACCATACCCTTGTCGTCTGCTGCGTGGGTGCCCGTTTACAGCCACGCGAAGTCCTTTGCCGACACGGACATTCTTGTAGAAAGCGCCGTTTGTTCCCGCCCTGGAGGGGAATTCGCAATGCCGCGGGCCCTCCATCAGTGTTCCGGCAACAACATTGCTGTGCTTGTCTTCAATCTGTCCGACAGTGACCTGTACGTGCCGTCATACACCGTTCTCGGTACCCTGTACCTACCTTGAAGCACCGTCTGTCGTGGCAGTAGTGCAACCCGGAGCACCTTCCCCACCAACTACTTCCCCCTTAGACTGGAATGAATTCAACTTCGGCCCCAACTTAACTCCGTCACAGAAATGTGAGATTCAAGCACTTCTACGAAAATTCCGTAACTGCGTAGCCATGTCACCCAGTGAGCTCGGCTACACTCCTTTGGTGCAGCACAGAATCGATACCGGCTCTGAAATTCCTATTCGACATCACCCGCGGCGAGTCTCTGCCTCTGAACGCGCAGAAATCGCTAAGCAAGTGGATGACATCCTTAAACACGGTATCATATCGCGCTCGTCCAGTCCCTGGTCGTCCCCCGTAGTACTCGTCAGAAAGAAAGACGGCACGATTCGTTTCTGTGTGGATTATCGACGACTAAACAGTGTCACCAAACCGGACGTGTATCCGCTGCCTCGTCTGGATGATGCCCTTGACCGCCTGCATGGTGCCAGTTTTTTCACTACCCTGGATCTTCTTTCTGGATATTGGCAGGTGGAACTGGACCCAAATGACGCTGAGAAGACCGCCTTTACAACTCCGGACGGACTATACCAGTTTAACCGCCTGCCATTTGGCCTCTCCAACGCTCCTGCTACATTTCAGCGATTAATGGACCGGGTTCTTGGGCATCTCAAGTGGTCGATGGCTTTGGTTTACTTAGACGACATCATCGTTTATGCCCCTACGTTTCCCGAACACCTCAGGCGCTTGGAAATGGTCTTGCGTGCTCTACAAGACGCTCGCCTTTGCATTAAACCTTCGAAGTGCTTCTTCGGCTTCTCGGAAGTTACTTACTTGGGACACGTAGTCAGCGCCAAAGGCATCAGCCCTGATCCCACAAAGATCCAAGCCATCGCCTGTATTCCGCCTCCCACCACGGCTAAGCAGCTTAAAAGTTTCCTAGGCTTTGCTTCATATTTCCGGCGCTTTGTCCCTGACTTCACCTCCCGCGCGGCACCTCTCAACGAGTTGTTGAAGAAAGAAGTTCGCTGGAAATGGGGGTCCCGATCAAGAAGCTGCTTGAAAAACTTGCGCAGGCACACGGGGACACAGAAGAGAGACACAAACGGGCGCGCAATCTAACAACTGGTTTATTTTTTTGAAAAACGTTCACTTAATAACCCTCGGAACCGCGCAATCTGGTCACAAAAAATATTAGAACTGCGCACATGGCACAACCTATCACATGCTCACTGAACAGCAGACAACAGCGACACTTCCTTCTCCAGCAAGGCGACCGAAGGGTGGCTAACACACTTTTCTTTCAGCTTATCAATGTGATAGGCCTCCATTATCTCTCTTGAAGTTCGGTTTCGATGCCTACATTCTAAGGTAGTGTTATTAGAACAAGGCGTACAAGCGCACTCATTGCAATGCAGTGCTAGATGTGTATAAGGGCGACCTTTCAGACTCGACGCATGCTCCCTTAGCCTAGTGTTAATGCATCTGCCAGTCTGCCCCACATACACATGGCCACACGTCAGAGGTATACTGTACACCACATTATTTTCACATTCAACAAACTGGACCTTGTGTTTAATGCTACAATCCTTTTGTACACTGCTCGGTCTGTCACATTTCTGGTTGACCAACGCGCACACTCCTCCGATTTTGTTTTTGGCCGAAAACACCACCTTTACATCGTAACTTCCAGCTACCTTTTTTTATTCTGTGTGATAGCCCGTGTACATAAGGGATTGCTACCACCTTTGAGCTGGAATCAGTCTGCCCACCCGTTTCCAAAAATGGTCCCGTTCCCTGTTTAAGCTTCTTTAATAGCCTAATACCTACAGCCAGCATCACAGATAACGGGTACCCTGCGTCGTGGAGCCGAGCAACCTGTTCGTGAAACGGTCTATGAGCAGTGTGAACACAAGATTTTAACAATGCAGAACGAAAACAATTTGTGATAATGCCATTCTTGACCAGCTTTGGAATGATTTGAAGCAAAATTCATGAGCGGTTCCCCAGCCCTAGGCGAAAAGGTCCAACACACGTGGTCTGCCAAAAACTCTAGCTTCACATTTAAAAACTGCAGCTTCTTTTCTACCGGTACTTCTGATGTAAATGTTAATCCCTTTCCAGGAGAATTAAATGCATTTAATACCGTTGCTCTGAAGTCCTCCTTGTGCACATCGCTCCCCAAAATTAAGTAGGCATCCACATATCTGTAGATTTTGTAGACTACACCTTGTAAGCACACTGCCAAGTCTCGATCTATGCTGCCCATGAATATGTCACTAAGGACCGGGGCTACCTTCGACCCGATGCAGACTCCCTTTGCCTGGATGAACGTTTTTTTCGCCGAACCCCCTTTGAGTATTCTCCAAATAAAAGTGCAGTAGCTCAAGAAACGAATCGACAGGCATCCCGCACGTGTTGCGAAACATCACTTCATCGTTACTTTCTGTTATGCACTCTTGGACACAGCGCATTAAAGGCACGTGCGGCAACGAGTAATATAAGTCTTGAGCATCTATGCTGATACCCCAGCTGTTTCTTCTGCTATCTGATGTCAGAAAATTCGTAAGGCCTTCAGAATTAGCCAGCAAAAAAGGATCATTCACTTCCAAGGACTTCAAGGTCTTTTGCAGATACCCCGCAACGAGGCATTGCCACGCCCCTCTTTCTGAAACAATAGGCCTAAACGGGACTTCTTGCTTATGGGTTTTTGGTGTGAAAAACGCCGTCAATTTCATGAAATTGACGGCGTTTTTTCACAGCAAATTGACGGCGTTTTTCTCTTGGAAAGGGATTAACATTTACATCAGAAGTACCGATAGAAAAGAAGCTGCAGTTTTTAGATGTGAAGCTAGAGTTTTTGGCAGACCACGTGTGTTGGACCTTTTCGCCTAGGGCTGGGAAACCGCTCATGAATTTTGCTTCAAATCATTCAAAGCTGGTCAAGAATGGCATTATCACAAATTGTTTTCGTTCTGCATTGTTAAAATCTTGTGTTCACATTGCTCATAGACCGTTTCACGAACAGGTTGCTCGGCTCCAGGACGCAGGGTACCCGTTATCTGTGATGCTGGCTGTAGGTATTAGGCTATTAAAGAAGCTTAAACAGGGAACGGGACCATTTTTTTGGAAACGGGTGGGCAGACTGGATTCCAGCTCAAAGGTGGTGGTAGCAGTCCCTTATGTACACGGGCTATAACACAGAATAAAAAAAGGTAGCTGGAAGTTACGATGTAAAGGTGGTGTTTTCGGCCAAAAATAAAATCGGAGGAGTGTGCGCGTTGGTCAACCAGAAATGTGACAGACCGAGCAGTGTACAAAAGGATTGTAGCATTAAACACAAGGTCCAGTTTGTTGAATTTGCAAATAATGTGGTGAACAGTATACCTCTGACGTGTGGCCATGTGTATGTGGGGCAGACTGGTAGATGCATTAACACTAGGCTAAGGGAGCATGCGTCGAGTCTGAAAGGTCGCCCTTATACACATCTAGCACTGCATTGCAACGAGTGCGCTTGTACGCCTTTTTTTAATAACACTACCTTAGAATGTAGGTAAGTCATCGAAACCGAACTTCAAGAGAGATAATGGAGGCCTATCACATTGATAAGCTGAAAGAAAAGTGTGTTAGCCACTCTTCGGTCGCCTTGCTGGAGAAGGAAGTGTCGCTGTTGTCTGCTGTTCAGTGAGCATGTGATAGGTTGTGCCATGTGCGCAGTTCTAATGTTTTTTGTGACCAGATTGCGCGGTTCCGAGGGTTATTAAGTAAACGTTTTTCAAAAAATAAACCAGTTGTTAGATTGCGCCCGTTTGTGTCTCTCTTCTGTGTCCCCGTGTGCCTGCGCAAGTTTTTCAAGATGAATATGTTCCAACTAGGCCGAATCGCAGTTTTGCTTCAAGAAGGTGCCTTCCGCGACCTCCAGACTGCCCTTCAGGCACCACCGACACTCGCGCACTATGACGAGAATGCGCCAACTATTCTACACACGGACGCCAGCGGTCTTGGCTTCGGAGCTGTTCTCTTGCAACTTAACGAGGACGGGCAGGAGAGGCCGGTCGCTTATGCTAGCCGCCGGCTCAGTGAACCAGAGAGCCGATACCACGCCTCCGAACTTGAGTGCTTGGCGGTAGTTTGGGCAGTCGAAAAATTTCGCCCGTACGTTTATGGTAAAACCTTCACGGTCGTTACCGACAACGTCGCCCTTCGCTGGCTTCAAACAAAAAAAGACCTCAACGCTAAGTTCGCCAGGTGGGCTCTAAAGCTGCAAGATTATACCTTTTGCGTTGTCCATGGAAGCGGCGCTCGCCATCAGGACGCTGACTGATTTTCTCGCCACCCGACAGCTCTCAACGACAACTCACCAGTCACCGCAGTGCTTGATTTACGCGCAACACAGCTACAATACGCAGAAATCGTCGATATAATCCAGCGGTTACCTGGGAAGTACGCACTCCCAAGCGTCGTCGTGAAAGTCTTGCTGCGTCTTATGTCGTCCGAGATGGAATCCCTTTGTCACCGATATCATCGGGATGGGTCGTGCGTGCCTGTCGCGCCTGCAACCATGCAACAATCGGTGCTGTTCATGTGCCATGACACCCCGACTGCCGGTCACCTCGGGCTTCACAAGACGCTGGCACGCATCAAAGAGAGGTTTTGGTGGCGGCGCATGCACGCTGACGTCTCCCGCTACGTTTTGTCGTGCACGGTCTCTCAGGCACGGAAGGCCGTCACAAATCCGCCACAGGTCCCCATGCAACCTATCCCTCCTCCGGAAACGCCTTTTGAGATAGTGGGACTTGACCACATGGGCCCGTGTCCACGTACGTCGCGCGGCAACAAGTTCCTCATCGTTGCCACGGACTATCTCACGAAGTGGACCGAAGTCAGGGCCGTCCCTGACTTCTTCGACGCAGCACGTCCTCACGTTCATAAACGAATGCGTCGTTTTCCGACACGGCACACCACGCTTGCTCATCACCGACCGCGGCACGGCCTTCACGTCGCGCGCATTCAGAAACCTGTTGAATAACCATCGAATTCCCCGACATGCGGCGGCCACCCCTCAGCACCCACAAACAAATGGTCTGGTGGAACGTACAAACCGTACCATAAAGGACATACTGTCATCATACGTGAGTCCTAGTCATAACAACTGGGACGAATACGTTGCCGCAGCTGTCTTCGCCCTCAATACGTCACAGCAGGAAATCACACGGGAGTCACCGTTCAAGCTTGTCTATGGAAGAGAGTTTCTTTGGTTTGAACATAACGGCGCACCACCGTCCGGACGACACCAGTACTGCGGAGCTCCTTCGGAAGGCTCGCTTTAGAGCGCACCTGGCCATAGCGCATCACCAGGCGAAATTCCGCTCGCCTTCCGATCAGAATTACACCCCTTTCAAACCGGGGGAGACCTAGTGCTGGTTAGACGCACCCAGCGTGTTCCACAGCGTTGTCAGAAGTTTCTCCCCCGGTTTGCGGGTCCATTTCGGGTGGTGAAAACCCTAGGCCCTGTTACGTTCCGCTTGGAAGTTATTCCAGAACTGGGGCACCAAAAGCCGAAACCGTGTTTTTCCCGCCCATGCAAGTCAGTTGAAACTTTATGTGCCGCGTGATTTCTGTATTCCCGCCTCTTCGTCTTCAAGCTCCGACTTTAGGGGGAGAGGGGGTGGCGAATGTAGTGGATCATACCAACGAAGTGACTGGCGCGTGAAGGAGAGTCTAGTGAAAGAGAACGAAAAGGATGGAATTGGGTTGGATCGTGTTCGCCTCAGTTACTCTTGTACGTTACAATATTATGATTTTTAGGTTTCCACCTGCCATTTTTGTTCATCATACAGTCAGCGTTGCTCAATACAAATGTTGGTATATATGAATCTAGCGAAAAGGCCGCAAGCGCACCATAAGCGTGGCAGGCAAGACATGCCGTACACGACATGCATGCCATGATTTTCACGTTACCACTTGTTATTTATGTTCGTCCTAAAGCGTCGTCACTCAGTACTAATGTTGGTATATATCAATCTAGCGAACCGGCAGTGTCACGGTCGGGGGTTGCCAGGGAGAACTAGAGGTGAGGAGCCGGAGCCGATAACAACAACGTCTATCGACAAGATTAACCGCAGCGTGTTTTTTGGACGCTGGCGTTATAACGCCTTGGTCATCCGCATATTCCCGTTTGGGAAAACAGTTGAGTCTAGAACAGTCCAATCCAGAAGTCGACCTCATCTCCACCCCCAAGGGCAAGGTCACGCGCCACCTCATTCTCAACCCCGAAAAAGAGGGAAGTGGCTCGTCCGGCTGCGATTGGCAGGAGAACATAAGACACAATACGGCACCAACCAGCACAACGACAGGTCTTCAAGGCGCCGCACATTTTTCATACTGGCCGCGCAGTCTTTGTTTTCATCGATCATGGCGTGGGCGCTGCTGACGGCTATAGCTCCCGGCTGGGTCACAAAGGCATAGAAGCAACGCGGAGTGTGGGAATGGTGCCTGATAAGGGACTTTGGGCGCATGGCTAACTGTCCGGTGCATCTCGTAGAACGTTGGTCAAAGCGGTGCAGAGGTGACCGCTTCTTCCGAACAGCCTTCACTGCAAACAGCTCACTCCTGGGCCATAAAACCGTCAAACTCGGCCAGGTGTGTCCAAGGCGCTTGACGAGGGGGCCCTGACAGCTTTGATGGTTACCTACTAGGTTATCTACGCGGCAACTTATCATCTCCTGCAGTCAAAATACTTGCATATAAAACGTTGATCCGATCTAAACTAGAATATGGCTGCACTATTTATGACAACCATCAAGTTAATATAACTAATTCCCTTGAATCCGTCGAGAACCGCGCTGTAAGGTTCATTCTTTCGGATCATTCCTACCGGACAAGTGTATCCGCCTCAAAATCCCAGCTCGGCCTCCCCCTCACTTTCTTCTCGCCGCAAGAGTGCTCGTCTACCAATATTATTTTTTAGGTTTTTATACTTGCTGCCTCCAGAAAACCCAATTATCATTATTGCGCATCGTTCATCTCGTCACTAGCATCGAAATGCTGTGTATCTGCCACGTGCACTTACGACTACCTATCAACGTTCATTTTTTCTTTGCGTACTGCCGGAGAATGGAATGCAGTTCCTTCAGAAATTGCCCTCATCACCGACTTTGCTCAATTCAAAGCTGCCATTGAATACCATCTTTCAAATGATGAAATCTAACCTGACCCGCCCGTTCTTCTGTTCGTCCACTCGTCATGTAATGTCTCATGTGAGACCTTCGAGAAATTATGAATAAATAATAAATGATGAAAAGTTCCCTACACGACCGACGTGTTGTCGCCGAATCGGGTGCACTTCGGGGAACGCTGACTCGGAAGAAAGCAAAGTAGACGCCATCAAACCATTCCCAGCGTGCAAGCGGCGCCAAGCCTTGAAAGCTGATCATAATAGCCGAAAGCACATGATGTGCACCATTACCGTGGCATGTAAATCATCCTGTACAGGACATGTATGTCATTATTTTAATGTTACCACCTGTCATTTACGTTCATCATACAGTCGCGCCTCGCAGTGGCTTGGTGGTGTATATCAAGCTAGCGAAACGGCCGCGAGTGTACCATGAGCGTGTCATGTAAATCATACCGCACATGTCATGCAGGTCATGATTTTCATGTTACCACCTCTCGTTTATGTGGGTTATACTGTCACGTCAAGCAATACCAATTTTGGTGTATATCAAGTTAACGAAACGGCAGCTATAACACTAAAACCGTGGCATGTAAATCACGTAGTTCATGACATGTATGTCATGATTTTCATGTTGTGACCTGCCACTTATGTTCTCCATAGAATCATGTTAAGCTGCACAAATTGTGGTATATACATCCTATTAACAGAACAGCCAGAAGAGCGCAGAGTCGCAGGATAGATAGATAGATAGATAGATAGATAGATAGATAGATAGATAGATAGATAGATAGATAGATAGATAGATAGATAGATAGATAGATAGATTCAAAGTCGCTGAAATTCGCTAAGAAATTCTTCGCATTTCCAATATTTGCCTAGAATACCTTTTGCAATATTTGCAATTATTAACTTCAACGTTGGTTTTTGAAGGTCGTCTACACTTGTCAATCTGCATGTTCAGTCAAAATAGACTTTAAAGGTTACGACGTTATTTTCTTTCAGATGTGATATGACGTCCAGTACGAATTTGGACTTGTCTCTGGCATCTTAGCATCATCATCTGTGAAAACATAGCGGTTTGCGACCCCAATATGGTAAGGTATAATAATAGTGCTGGAGTCACAATATTAGTATTTTGGGTGTACTATGTACTAGCGGTTATCGTACACAAGTTGTCTGCAATGCGGAATATTCTTGCGGAAGTTCTCAGATTTTCTAGCGAAACCTCGCAATGTCTCGCCAGGTCCCGACTATACTATAGAGGCTAGAAGGGTTTGGCTAGTGTTGTGAACGGGTCGGAGCAGTTGAAATCATTTGCTATGACGGCGCACAGGTGGCGCTGCGGCCCGCTGGCACGGGGGCGCGCGCGCTCGCCCGCTTACGAGCGACAGCCAGCAGCGCGTTTTCGGTGTGCATTTTTTGTATAATTTATCTGCACGCTCACACTCGTTGCTTAGCTCATGCAGACGGCACCATACGAGCATCTTGATCTTCTGCGTAGTATTCTTTGGCAGCTCTATGTTTGGTCGGTCACCCGGGGTCGCCCCTAGAACTGCGCTTAATTAGAGAAGCAGACGCTAGCGGTTCTTGCATCCCACCGTTTGAGTTGTAGGGCCGCTTCCGTATAGATTAGCGGTGTATTATTGATTTTTTATTTCAAACATTCTCACTACGCTGCTTGAATGTAAGCTATTTCAGGCTTCCAGAAAAAAAAGAAGTCTTGTAAGTGGGGGAAACAGTATCGCTGAATAAAAACCATGGGGCGTAGCCAAGGGGGGGGGTTCAAATGCCCCCGAAATTTTTCAATTTTGCTTGTGTATATATACACACGCACACCAGGGGCTTAGCCAGAAATTTTTTTCGGGGGTAGGGGCACCTCCTTGAAATGGTCATTTTTCGCTCTGTATGCCATGGCGAAAAAAATTTCGGGGGGGGGGGGGCACGGGCCCGGTGTGCCACCCCCTGGCTACGCCACTGACGTACACATACAAACTATGGTTGAACCCCCCCCCCCCCTCAGAAAAAAATTCTGGCTACGCCCCTGATAAGAACGACCAAAATTAATAATAATATCTGGGGTTTAACGTCCCAAAACCAAGATATGATTATGAGAGACGCCGTAGTGGAGGGCTCCGGAAATTTCGACCATCTGGTGTTCTTTAACGTGCACTGACATCGCACAGTACACGGGCCTCTACCATTTCGCCTCCATCGAAATGCGACCGCCGCGGCCGGGATCGAACCCGCGACCTTCGGGTCAGCAGCCGAGCACCCTAACCGCTATACCACCGCGGCGGACAAACGACCAAAATTCGGCCCTCAGGTTCGGAGAACGCATGATCGTTCCGCTACGGAGACGCAGTGATCAAACGGCATAATGAATGGTTGAGTTCAATATTTCGATGCTGCAGTTCGGAGGCGACAGACAGCGCCTCATTTTGAGCAGGTTTTCTTCTCGATCACTTTGCGTAGACTTCTTTGTTGACTTTGATGAAAAAGTGCAGCCTCGATAAACTATAGAACATAATCTCTCTTGTGAATGAATGAAACCACGACGTTTATTCCGCATTGAGCACTTGGCTATGTTCGCTGTAACCAACTTTTTTGGAGGTCGTGCCCCTGCAAAAATTCTGAAAATGATAGCATACTTTCAGTATATGCACCTTACTTCTGCCGAAAAAGGCACGTTAAACGCATTCTCCAACTTTGCAATCAAGTCGTCAAGGCGTTTCGACGAGTACAGTAAGCCCACATACCCACATTGTCACAGTTCCTCGTCAATCAGGCATTCTCATTTTTCTCAGCCTGCAAAGGCAAGATGGCTAAGGCAAACGCAATTCATATGGGGCTCGGGAACCTTTTAAATTAAAGAGCTGTCATTTTTCTTTTCAACAAAACCTTTGTGGTAAAAAAATACCTCTGTCTTCGAGCACAGCTGAAGCAGTTGCGAGGTGTCCCTCATCCAAGAGCTCATCAACTAGGCTTGCAATGCGCGCTGCCTTTTGTTTTCCAATGTCTGATGGCCCCAAGAGTGCGTTTATGATCTCTTTGCTGGCGAGTTACCACTCCTAAGTGGTTTCACTGAGTTGTGGAAAGCAAGATTGTTAACAATGAGCAAAAACTGCTCTTGGGGGGGGAGGGAGATGTCATTATACCCAAACACAAGACGCAATGCTCGCCTAGCACTTTATCTTCTCTTTCGTGTTCTTTGCCCATTCTTCTTCTCGACGAAGAGCGTCCGCCGGGGAGCACGGAGCAGGAAAACTTTTTCTGCAACCTTTTTGTACCCGCCCGAGCACGGCGGCACGAACCATGTCCGGCCTTAGCAAGCATACTGAAAAATATGAAGAAATCGCGGTAATGTCACACTTGATATGTTCGGCGGAAACATATCAGGTAAGCCGCAGAAAAGTAGAACAGAGGCGTACTTCGACTAAGAACGTGCAGATACGAACAAAACTCGCGCTTCCATACAACCACGCACCACCGCAAGCAAACAAACCGGCAGCGGGGACAGGTCGTCTCTAACTCGTCTCATGAGCGCAGCGCCACCTAACGGCGTCATAAAAACAGGTTTCACCCCGGCGGCTGGCAGAGCCGTCTGCTCCCGACACTAGCCAAACCCTTCTAGCCTCTCTAACTATACTCTGTTATAATCTAAGAAAAAAAATGTTGGCGCCTCCCACACAACAGGGGCGCCCCTGCCCCTTTACCTGTGAAAGAGTTGTGCTAGCTGTTTTACCCTCGAACCACAAGTGATTTTTTTCTCAGCTGATGTAAATACTGTGCATAAAAAGACATAAAGGTTCTTCGTTAGTACCTAAAACATTAGTCTTGGCTGAGTAGCCTCTTCACAATTTATGATGAAATTCACCAAGATGTAGGTTATATTTTCCGACCTTGAACCTGCGAAACAAACATTTGTCGCTACGGGAAGGTCGACTATCTGAAACACTAGAGCAGGGGTCGGCAACCTGCGGCATGGGGCCCGCGAGACATCATTATGCGGCCCCCCTAACCGACGTCATAACCCATCCCCTCGTCTTGTTAATTCCTATCTGAAGGCCGACTAGACATGTTTGACCTGAAATGTAGTTTGCGCTTGTAACCTATAGTTGTAGATTGCAACCTTGTGACATGCGTGTAGAAAATAAGGATGATTTCTATTTCAATTTTGTACGGTATTCCAAATACGCCAACCTTTTTCTCTTGTTCGAGTATAGATCTCATGGTGTCAAATCTCATACCTCCACTTCAAGCCAGTTGCTCGCTCTATGGTAAAAACCTAACGTACGTAAGACATCTATCTATCTATCTATCTATCTATCTATCTATCTATCTATCTATCTATCTATCTATCTATCTATCTATCTATCTATCTACGTTCGTCGGCTAGCTTCCGACGATTACCACAGGTGGCGGAATGGGCCTTTCGTGGTGGAGAGGGAGGGGGTGGGGGGGGGCACAGGTGGTAGGGTGAAGCTTAGCGGGAGCCGAGCACATGCGCAGCCGCGCTAGTATCAGGTGGCGTGACTTCACTAATGACGTCAGCGCTCCTCGGTACAAGCCATGCGCTCGCTCCAGTGGGACTCTTTTTTTGCCCTGGATAAGTTATCGACGTACCCCTCGTCCTATATGGCTTCTCTGACGCAGCGCAATGCGAAGACTGCCTTCAGAATTGTCGAGGAAAGAAGCCGCTCGATTGGAACGCCATCGAGAAGCAACTCGTCAACAATTACGCAATAGCCAAACGATAATCAACGCCATTAAACCTCGCTTAGCCTACTTCACAGTTTGCTAAATTACGTTTTTTCATTGATCAACCTGGCGCACCCTTGATGAGGCTTTCCTCAGCTCCGCTGGTCATTGGTGTTTACTATAGTACAGCCACGCTTAGAATTTTAAGGCGAAAGCCTTTAATGTGTCATGCTCACATCCGTCCGGTGTCCGTCCGGCGTCCGTCCGTCCGTCCACACCCCCCCACTGCGCATGCGCCAACCCATTAAAAAAAATAAAAAATAAAAAAACCTCCTCTCCACCCCCCTCTCCTATAGGCATCCCTCCCCCGCGGAGGCCACACCCTGACTGCGCATGCGCGTCCCCTCCCCTCTCTCCCCTTCTACGCTCCACCTCTCTCCTCTAGGCATCCCTGCCCGCGGCGTCCACACCCCCCACTGCGCATGCGCGTCTTCCCCTCTCCTACGCTCTCCCTCTCTCGCCTCGTGACGCCGACGCAGGCAGCGTCTGCTAGCGAGTGTTTCTTGGTTGAAAAAACCGACTGCTCGCGCTGCACAACCGTTCACTGGCCACCCCGTATATATGGCAATGGAAATTGACCTGCAAGGTGGTGCCGGTGGGGGGATTTCTCCTGTGCGTTGTCGAACGATAAAAAATTCGCAGCCTGCGCGTTAAAAAAAGCGGACTGCGGGTCTCTGTGTCCAGTCCGAGTCTTCTGTCTCTCATTGCCCATTAGCAGCGATTGGGATGTTCCAGTAGGAAACACCGGTCCATCACTGCGTGCTTTGCGCCCCCCAGGTTTCTCTCCTGTGCAACGCTGCGATGAGCGCCAGCGTGCACGCCGTCGCCAGTGTAAGCGTTAGCGCGCGCTGCTTCGCATCTACACATGGTTCCCTTTAGCGGGAGATGGTGTAATCTTTAAGGCGAAAGCCTTTAATGTCTCATGCTCACGTCCGTCCGGTGTCCGTCCGACCTCCGTCCGGCGTCCGTCCGTCCGTCTGTCTGTCTGTTCATCCGTCCGTCCGTCCATCCGTCCATCCGAGCTCTGGCACGGAGCCAGGTGGCCGCCGGGATGCGCAGACGGACGCCGGTCGCGTCGGACTCTATAGCGCTCGCGCTTTGCTTGCGTAGCGTCGCTGTGCCCATAGTTTGCAATCATTCTGACCGACGCCGTCTCAATGGACCCAGGCGTTCACGGAATACACTTTCCAATTTACAAAGGGTCTGTCAATTCAAGAGCTGGAACGCGGATGGCGTTTGCACGATGCGCAAAGCGCGAGAAAATACTAACGCATGCGAACGGAGGAAGATGAGTCTCGCGTCTCGCTGCGATTCGCGGTAAACAATTAAAGAAGAAAACACGCACCCATTCGGTTTGTGTCTTATCCCGCTGAGAGTGTAAAAGAAAAAAGATATGGCATAATCAGTGGAATGGCCACACGCTTTCGCCGAACACACTTTGGAATGTACAAAGTGTCCTTCAATTTTTTAGACATTATTGGGAATGTTATCATATGGGAAGCAGCGTAGCTACTTTGCTGTTCTTGCGAATTCTAAATGAAATGGTATACGGCTTCAGCTTTGACTGTTATTGGATGAAAAAGGAATAATTAACGCATTCGCTGCACTTTTCAGACCTGCACCGATCAAAATAATGCTCTAACAGAGTGCGGCCCAAACTGCCGATGTGTTTACGACGCCAATAATGAGTATTCGAACGGCCAAAGAGGGATGTATTGCGCAGCGAATTAAAATTTACTGCAACATCAAAACAAAGTAAAACTTCTTATGCAACACGCAGAAAGAAACTGGTGTGTTAGTCGAAGTTGTTTTATTGGTTCTGAAGATACATTTCTATTTCTGACAAAGGATGACATTTTTGCAATAAATCTTGTGAACGGTAGCTATGAAGAAAAAAAAAAGCCTGTGTAGCTAATGGCGGAGCTCTAAATCCCTGTGCTAAATGCAGCTCCACTACTGCGAAATCTGAGGAACTGTATAGCATGGGCGCTCAGCGATTCCCATTCTTATGGTCCCCACTGCTTCGTCTACCAAACAGTCGATGGCGTCAATGTTTGAGGTAAGTATATCGAGTTTCCCCCAGCAGGAGGAGAACCTTGTTTGGGAGATTCGCTAACTCGGTGTGCGACATGCGCGCGACATTTTGCTGTGCTTCATTGAATTCCTGCCTGTTACGGCAGTTCACATGTGTTACTTGCAGCGAGTTCCGTCCCCCCTTCAGAAGTAGCGACGAATCACCGGTGGGAGGAGCAATCGCTCGCTTGGCGAGTCGGTGGCGCCCTCACATGAGTGACTCGGGTGTGAACCGCACGTTTCCGAAACGTTTGTAGCGATCTTAAACTAATTATTTCGATCACTTCTTGTCTTTTTTACTGTTAATGATATGACTTTAGACCTCGTTTGCT
>JALIZH010004779.1:0-15486 GCA_030522465.1 Rhipicephalus appendiculatus | reverse complement strand
GGTCATCGCGCACGCTCTGGAATAATCTCGGGTGGTCGGGTCTTGCGCGCAATCTTAACAAAACGATCTACAATAATCGCGAAGGTTGTAGAACAATAAGGCGCGGTTTGAGTTGAGCTTTGCTGACGGTCTTTGTGGGCGAAAACCGAATACAACAAAAGTGAAAATAGGAATAGCGCGTGGCAATACCAAATTTGGTGTATATCAAGCTAACGAAACGGCCGCGAGCACGCCATGAGCGTGGCTTGCAAGTCATGTCGCACATGACAAGTCATGATTTCCTTATTACGACTTGTCATTTACGTTTTCATACAGTCATGTCACTGAATACCAAATTTGGTGTATATCAAGCTAACGAAACGGAAGCGAGCGCGCCATGAGTGTGGAATGCAAGTCCTGTCGCTCACGACATGTCATGATTTCCATATTACGACTTGTCATTTATGTTCGTCATAGAGTCATGTCACTCAATACCAAATTTGGTGTATATCAAGCTAACGAAACGGCCGCGAGCGTGCCATGAGCATGGAATGCAAGTCATGTCGCTGATGACATGTCATGATTTCCATATTACAGCTTGTCATTTATGTTCATCATACAGTCATGTCACTTAATACTGTCACGTGGTTGTGACGTCGACGAAGGCAGCAGGCGACGTGTCCAAAATGAAACTGTTTATTAGGCCGAACTTGTGGCCGGTAAACAGAGTAGGATTACAGCAATACACGCTGGCACTGATAGCGGCGAACAGAGCGTCGGCCGGCGATCAACTGGACATCGCTGGAGCGCGCCGGCTTTTATGCATCACGCGTCGAACATTCTAGCCTTATCACTGGTCATCGCGCACGCTCTGGAATAATCTCGGGTGGTCGGGTCTTGCGCGCAATCTTAACAAAACGATCTACAATAATCGCGAAGGTTGTAGAACAATAAGGCGCGGTTTGAGTTGAGCTTTGCTGACGGTCTTTGTGGGCGAAAACCGAATACAACAAAAGTGAAAATAGGAATAGCGCGTGGCAATGCCCCCCTCTGAAAAGGCATCGTCCCGATGCTTAAAACAGAACACGGGGGAAAAATGCTTGTAACAATAATAACAACAATAAAGCAAGAAAGTACAATAAACAATAAGCACAAGCAATAAAGTACAATAATAAAGCAAACGTACAGTCCTCAGATTCCCTAACGCGCGTAATATGGCTTGAGGCGCACGACATGGACGACTTCAGGTCGCGCACGGCGCCGCTGAGAGTTCGTAATGCCGTCATGGACAACCTCGTAGTCGAGTGCGCCGAGGCGTCGAAGTACCCTGTACGGTCCGAAGTATCGTCGAAGAAGTTTTTCACTAAGTCCGCGTCGTCGTATCGGCGTCCACACCCAAACGCGGTCGCGGGGCTGGTATTCCACGAACCGTCGTCGAAGATTGTACCGGCGGCTGTCAGTCGTCTGCTGATTCTTGATCCGCAGGCGGGCGAGCTGTCGTGCTTCTTCGGCGCGCTGTAGGTAGGCGGTCACGTCGATGTTTTCCTCGTCGGTAACGTTCGGTAACATGGCGTCGAGCGTCGTTGCCGGGCTCCGTCCGTAGACCAACTTGTATGGCGTCATCTGCGTCGTTTCTTGCACGGCCGTGTTGTATGCGAAGGTCACGTATGGAAGGATCGCGTCCCACGTCTTGTGTTCGACGTCGACGTACATGGCCAGCATGTCGGCGATGGTCTTATTTAGACGCTCGGTCAGACCGTTGGTCTGTGGGTGGTAGGCAGTGGTCCGGCGGTGACTTGTTTGGCTGTACCTTAGGATCGCCTGAGTTAGGTCCGCAGTAAAGGCTGTACCTCTGTCAGTAATGAGAACCTCTGGGGCGCCATGACGCAGTACGATGTTCTCGACGAAGAACTTTGCTACCTCAGCGGCACTGCCCTTGGGCAGGGCCCTTGTCTCGGCGTAGCGGGTGAGGTAGTCAGTAGCTACGACGATCCATTTGTTTCCGGAATTCGACGCCGGGAACGGCCCCAGTAAGTCCATGCCAATTTGCTGGAACGGCCGGCGAGGTGGCTCGATGGGCTGCAGAAGTCCGGCTGGACCTAGTCGGTGGTGTCTTCCGTCGCTGACAGTCTCGGCAAGTCCTCACGTAGTGGGTGACGTCGGCAGTGAGGTGAGGCCAGTAGTACTTTTCTTGTATCCTTGCCAGCGTACGGGAAAATCCAAGGTGTCCAGCCGTCGGGTCGTCATGCAAAGCATGCAGAACTTCTGGACGTAATGACGAAGGTACCACGAGGAGGGAGTCGGCCCGAAGTGGCGAGAAGTTTTTCTTTAGGAGAACGCCGTTGCGCATGAAAAAACGACTCCAGCCCTCGTCTGAATACCTTTGGAGCCACGGTGGTTTTGCCCTCGAGGTGTTCCATAAGGCCCTTGAGTTCCCGGATCGGCGCGCTGTCGCTCGGCGAAGTCGTCGGCACTTATGGTTCCCAGGAAGCCGTCATCATCCTGGTCTTCCAGCGGCGATGGGTCGACGGGGGCACGAGACAGGCAGTCGGCGTCGGAGTGTTTCCTTCCGGACTTGTACACGACGGTAATGTCGAATTCTTGAAGTCTTAGGCTCCACCGTGCGAGGCGACCTGAAGGGTCCTTCAAGTTAGCTAGCCAACACAAGGCGTGGTGGTCGCTTACAACTTTGAAAGGCCTGCCGTAGAGGTAGGGGCGAAACTTGGATGTTGCCGAGATGATGGCAAGGCACTCCCTTTCTGTTGTAGAATAGTTGGTTTCCGCCTTGGATAGCGACCGGCTAGCATAACTGATGACCCTTTCCAGTCCGTCAGACCTCTGCACAAGCACGGCGCCGAGTCCGACACTGCTAGCGTCGGTATGTACTTCTGTTTCGGCGTATTCGTCGAAATGCGCAAGTATCGGAGGCGTCTGTAGGCGTCGTTTAAGTTCTTCAAATGATTCGACTTGCGCAGTTTCCCACTTGAATTCCACGTCGGCTTTCGTGAGGTGAGTTAGTGGCTCGGCGATGCGCGAAAATTCCTTGACGAAGCGTCGATAATAGGCGCACAAGCCGAGAAATCGGCGTACGGCTTTCTTGTCGGTGGGAGGCGGGAAGGCAGCGATGGCAGCTGTTTTCCGTGGGTCGGGGCGAACTCCAGACTTGCTGATGACGTGACCCAAGAACAGAAGTTCCTCGTATGCGAAGCGGCACTTTTCTGGCTTAAGGGTGAGTCCGGAGGCCTTGATTGCTTGAAGTACAGCTTCAAGGCGCCGGAGGTGTTCGTCGAAGCTTGAGGCAAACACAACGACGTCGTCCAAGTACACGAGGCACGTCTGCCACTTTAAGCCAGCCAGTACTGTATCCATGACACGTTGGAAAGTTGCAGGTGCCGAGCAAAGGCCAAAGGGCATGACCTTGAACTCGAAGAGGCCGTCCGGTGTTATAAAGGCAGTCTTCTCTCGGTCTCTCTCGTCGACCTCGATTTGCCAATAGCCGGTCTTCAGATCCATCGATGAAAAATACTTCGCGTTGTGGAGTCGGTCCATGGCGTCGTCTATACGTGGGAGAGGATACACGTCCTTCTTCGTGATTTTGTTCAGGCGGCGATAATCGACGCAGAAGCGTAGAGTTCCGTCCTTCTTCTTCACTAAAACCACGGGTGACGCCCACGGACTTTTGGACGGCTGAATGATGTCGTCGCGAAGCATTTCGTCGACTTGTTTCTTCACGGCCTCGCGTTCGCGCGTCGAAACTCGGTACGGGCTCTGTCGAACTGGTCGGGCACTTTCTTCTGTTATGATGCGATGTTTAGCGATTGGGGTCTGTCGAATTCTTGACGACGCCGAGAAGCAGTCCTTGAATTGCAGTAGCAGGGCTTTGAGCTGGTCGTGCTTGAGCTTCGGAAGGCTCGGGTTAACGTCGAAATCTGGTTCGGGACCTCGATTTGTCGAAGCAGGTTCGGGAGCATCGTAGAGGGCGAAAGCATTGCTGGCGACGACGCATTCGTCGATGTAGGCGACCGTCGTACCAATGTTGAGGTGCCTTTATTCGTGGCTGAAGTTTGTCAGCACTGCCTTTGCTTTCCCTTCACGCAACTCGGCGATGCCTCTTGCGACGCAAATCTGACGGTTCAGGAGTAGGTGCTGATCGCCCTCGATGACGCCTTCAAGGTTTGCGGGATTTTCGGTGCCGACGGAAATAATGACGCTGGAGAGCGGCGGAACGGTCACCTGCTCCCCCATCACATTCAATGGATGGTTCCTTGGCGTCGATTGGGGCGGGAGCGCTTTTTCCGAGGTCAGTGTTATCGACTCAGACCTCAGGTCGATGACGGCACCGTGGTCACTTAGGAAGTCCATGCCAAGTATCACATCCCTTGAGCAGTGTTGCAGGATAACAAAGCTCGCAGGATAAGTCCGGTTATTGATGGTGACTCTCGCCGTGCAGACTCCAATTGGCGTTATCAGGTGACCTCCAGCTGTCCGGATTTCGGGTCCACTCCAAGCGGTCTTTACTTTCTTCAGCTTGGCGGCGAATGGTCCACTGACGACGGAATAGTCGGCACCAGTGTCGACGAGAGCGGTGACGTTGTGACCGTCGATGAGAACGTCGAGGTCGCTAGTCCGTCGCCTTGCGTTGCGGTTAGCTCGCGGTGTCGGATCACGGCTGCGTCGATTTGCTGCACTGCTTCCATCATGCTGCGTCGTCAGGTCTAGCTCGGTCCGGGAGGTTTCGTCGGCAGTGCTCTGTCTGCTTCGCGTCGTGTTCAGCAGGTTTCGTCGCGTCGTCGTCGTCGGCGTCGGCGGAGGATCTTCGGTAGTTCGACGTACAGCAACCGCACCTCCATCGGTTGCTGCCCTTAGTTTTCCGGGTAAGGGCTAGGTGACCGGCCCCGGTTTGGGCCAGTGTACTGCCGGCGGTGTGGTGACATGTAGCGGCCGGGCGACGGTGAGCGGGAAGGTCGTCGGGGCGTCCACTGAGCTCCGGCGAGGTAGTCGGCGATGTCTTGCGGTCGTTCACCCCGCTGTGGACGAGGCGCGTCGACGGCGAAACCGCGTAGGCCCATCTGGCGGTACTGGCAACGGCGGTAGGTGTGGCCAGCTTCTCCGCAGTGGTAGCACAGGGGGCGGTGGTCAGGGGGCGCGCCAAACGTCGGTCTTCCTCGGAGCGGAACGCTGGCCGGTGGGTGGACGGTATGGCGTCGGTGGCGGTGGCGGCGGCGGCGTCTGGCGGCGGAACTGCGGCGGTGCGAAGCCTTCACGTGGGCGTGGTGGTGGAGCGTTACGACGCGCTGCAGCAGCGTAGCTCATAGCCTGCGGTTGCTGCTCTGTTAGCTGAGGAACGCCCAGAGATTGCTGGATCTCCTGGCGCACGACGTCAGCGAGAGAATCCACTTGAGGTTGGGAGGATGGCAACAGCTTACGCAGCTCTTCCCTAACTATGGCCCTGATGGTCTCGCGCAGGTCGTCGGATTGCAGCGCGTGACTCTCTCCGTAGGTCGTTAAGGGAATCCGCCGGTTGTACTGCGTCGTACGCATTTCAAGGGCCTTCTCGATCGTCGTGGCCTCTGAGACGAATTCCATGACCGTCTTCGGTGGGTTGCGTACAAGGCCGGCAAATAATTCCTGCTTGATACCCCGCATCAGGAAGCGGATCTTCTTCTCCTCTGGCATAGCGGGGTCTGCATGACGGAACAGGCGAGTCATTTCTTCAGTGTACATTCCGATATTCTCGTTGGGGAGCTGTACACGGGTTTCCAAAAGTGTTTCAGCCCTTTCTTTCCGGACGATGTTAGTGAAGGTGTTCTTAAATCCGGAGCGGAAGAGGTCCCACGATGTTAGCGAGGACTCTCGATTCTCATACCAGGTCCTTGCGCCGTCTTGAAGGGCGAAGTAGACGTGGCGGAGCTTCTCGTCGCAGTCCCAGTTGTTGAACGTGGCGACCCGCTCGTATTCCTCCAGCCAGCTTTCTGGATCCTCACATGGTGAACCGCGAAAAGTCGGCGGCTCCTTAGGCTGCCGGAGCAGGACGGGCGCAGGCGGCACAGGGGCTGTCATCGTCGCTGCGGTTGAGGTCGAAGTCTTGGTTTTCCTGGTGTTTTCCGGCAGGAGTCCGTGCTCTGGCTGCAAGCCTTGCAGCCTGCGACTAGCTCGTTGCTGCACGGGGGCTTCGGTGTCTTCTCCGCGCTGTGGGCTGGGTTCACGGCTTGACGGGGGCGTCCGGAACATGAAGGAACAGCACCTCCACCAGATGTCACGTGGTTGTGACGTCGACGAAGGCAGCAGGCGACGTGTCCAAAATGAAACTGTTTATTAGGCCGAACTTGTGGCCGGTAAACAGAGTAGGATTACAGCAATACACGCTGGCACTGATAGCGGCGAACAGAGCGTCGGCCGGCGATCAACTGGACATCGCTGGAGCGCGCCGGCTTTTATGCATCACGCGTCGAACATTCTAGCCTTATCACTGGTCATCGCGCACGCTCTGGAATAATCTCGGGTGGTCGGGTCTTGCGCGCAATCTTAACAAAACGATCTACAATAATCGCGAAGGTTGTAGAACAATAAGGCGCGGTTTGAGTTGAGCTTTGCTGACGGTCTTTGTGGGCGAAAACCGAATACAACAAAAGTGAAAATAGGAATAGCGCGTGGCAATACCAAATTTGGTGTATATCAAGCTAACGAAACGGCCGCGAGCACGCCATGAGCGTGGCTTGCAAGTCATGTCGCACATGACAAGTCATGATTTCCTTATTACGACTTGTCATTTACGTTTTCATACAGTCATGTCACTGAATACCAAATTTGGTGTATATCAAGCTAACGAAACGGAAGCGAGCGCGCCATGAGTGTGGAATGCAAGTCATGTCGCACATGACATATCATGATTTCCATATTACGACTTGTCATTTACGTTCGTCATAGAGTCATGTCACTCAATACCAAATTTGGTGTACATCGATCTAACGAAACGGCCGCGAGCGTGCCATGAGCGTGGACTGCGTTATGTCGTTCATGACATGTCATGATTTGCATATTACGGCTTTTCATTTATGTTCCTCATACAGTCATGTCACTTAATACCAAATTTGGTGTATATGAAGCTAACGAAACGGCCGTGACCACAGTCATGTCGCACATGATAAGTCATGATTTCCATATTAAGACTTGTCATTTATGTTCGTCATAGAGTCATGTCACTCAACACCAAATTTGGTGTATATCAAGCTAACGAAATGGCCGCGAGCGTAGCATGAGCATGGAATGTAAGTCATGTCGCTCATGTCATGTTATGATTTGCACATTACGGCTTGTCATTTATGTTCGTCATACAGTCATGTCTCTTGATACCAAATTTGGTGTATATCAAGCTAACGAAACGGCCGCGAGCGCGCCATGAGGGTGGCAGGAAGTCATGTCGCACATGACAATTCATGATTTCCATATCACCACTTGTCATTTATGTTCGTCATACAGTCATGTCACTCAATACCAAATTTTATGTATCTCAAACTAACGAAACGGCGCGAGCGCGCCATGAGCGTGGAATGCAAGTCATGTAGCTCATGACATGTCATGATTTCCATATTACCACTTGTCATTTATGTTCGTCATACAGTCATGTCGCACATGATAAGTCATGATTTCCATATTACGACTTGTCATTTATGTTCGTCATAGAGTCATGTCACTCAATACCAAATTTGGTGTATATCAAGCTAACGAAATGGCCGCGAGCGTAGCATGAGCATGGAATGCGTCATGTCGCTCATGACATGTTATGATTTCCATATTACGGCTTGTCATTTATGTTCGTCATACAGTCATGTCACTTAATACCAAATTTGGTGTATATCAAGCTAACGAAACGGCCGCGAGCGCGCCATGAGGGTGGCATGCAAGTCATGTCGCACATGACAAGTCATGATTTCCATATTACGACTTGCCATTTAGGTTCGTCAGAGTCATGTCACTTAATACCAAATTTGGTGTATATCAAGCTAACGAAACGGCCGCGAGCACGCCATGAGCGTGGCATGCAAGTCATGTCGCACATGACAAGTCATGATTTCCTTATTACGACTTGTCATTTACGTTTTCATACAGTCATGTCACTGAATACCAAATTTGGTGTATATCAAGCTAACGAAACGGAAGCGAGCGCGCCATGAGTGTGGAATGCAAGTCATGTCGCACATGACATATCATGATTTCCATATTACGACTTGTCATTTACGTTCGTCATAGAGTCATGTCACTCAATACCAAATTTAGTGTACATCGATCTAACGAAACGGCCGCGAGCGTGCCATGAGCGTGGACTGCGTTATGTCGTTCATGACATGTCATGATTTGCATATTACGGCTTGTCATTTATGTTCCTCATACAGTCATGTCACTTAATACCAAATTTGGTGTATATGAAGCTAACGAAACGGCCGTGACCACAGTCATGTCGCACATGATAAGTCATGATTTCCATATTAAGACTTGTCGTTTATGTTCGTCATAGAGTCATGTCACTAAATACCAAATTTGGTGTATATGAAGCTAACGAAACGGCAGCGACCACGCCATGAGCGTGGCATGCAAGTGATGTCGCACATGACAAGTCATGATTTCCATATTACGACTTGTCATTTATGTTCGTCATAGAGTCATGTCACTCAATACCAAATTTGGTGCATATCAAGCTAACGAAACGGCCGCGAGCGCGCTATGAGCGTGGAATGCAAGTCATGTCACTCATGAAATCATGATTTTCATATTGCCACTTCTCATTTATGTTCGTCATACAGTCATGTCACTCAATACCAAATTTGGTGTATCTCAAACTAACGAAACGGCCGCGAGCGCGCCATGAGCGTGGAATGCAAGTCATCTCGCTCATGACATGTCATGATTTCCACATTACCACTTGTCATTTATGTTCGTCATACAGTCATGTCGCACATGATAAGTCATGATTTCCATATTACGACTTGTCATTTATGTTCGTCCATAGAGTCATGTCACTCAATACCAAATTTGGTGTATATCAAGCTAACGAAATGGCCGCGAGCGTAGCATGAGCATGGAATGCAAGTCATGTCGCTCATGACATGTTATGATTTGCACATTACGGCTTGTCATTTATGTTCGTCATACAGTCATGTCACTTGATACCAAATTTGGTGTATATCAAGCTAACGAAACGGCCGCGAGCGCGCCATGAGGGTGGCATGCAAGTCATGTCGCACATGACAATTCATGATTTCCATATCACCACATGTCATTTATGTTCGTCATACAGTCATGTCACTCAATACCAAATTTTATGTATCAAACTAACGGAACGGCCGCGAGCGCGCCATGAGCGTGGAATGCAAGTCATGTCACTCATGAAGTCATGATTTTCATATTGCCACTTGTCATTTATGTTCGTCATACAGTCATGTCACTCAATCCCAAATTTGGTGTATGTCAAGCTAACGAAACGGCCGCGAGGGCGCCATGAGCGTTGCATGCAAGTCACGTCGCACATGACAAGTCATGATTTCCATATTACCACTTGTCATTTATGTTCGTCATACAGTCATGTCACTCAATACCAAATTTGGTGTATATCAAGCTAACGAAACGGCCGCGAGCGTGCCATGAGCATGGAATGCGTCATGTCGCTCATGACATGTCATGATTTTCATATTACCACTTGTCATTTATGTTCGTGATACAGTCATGTCACTTAAACCAAATTTGGTGTATATCAAGCTAACGAAACGGCCGCGAGCGTGCCATGAGCATGGAATGCAAGTCATGTCGCTCATGACATGTCATGATTTCCATATTGCGACTTGTCATTTACGTTCGTCATAGAGTCATGTCACTCAATACCAAATTTGGTGTACATCGAGCAAACGAAGCGGCCGCGAGCGTGCCATGAGCGTGGACTGCGTCATGTCGTTCATGACATGCCATGATTTGCATATTACGGCTTGTCATTTATGTTCGTCATACAGTCATGTCACTTAATACCAAATTTGGTGTATATGAAGCTAACGAAACGGCCGCGACCACGCCATGAGCGTGGCATGCAAGTCATGTCGCACATGACATGTCATGATTTGCATATTACGGCTTGTCATTTATGTTCGTCATACAGTCATGTCACTTAATACGAAATTTGGTGTATATGAAGCTAACGAAATTGCCGCGACGACGCCATGAGCGTGGCATGCAAGTCTTGTCGCACATGACAAGTCATGATTTCCATATTACGACTTGTCATTAATGTTCGTCATAGAGTCATGTCACTCAATACCAAATTTGGTGTATATCAAGCTAACGAAACGGCCGCGAGCGCGCTATGAGCGTGGAATGCAAGTCATGTCGCTCATATGTCATGATTTGCATATTACGGCTTGTCATTTATGTTCGTTATACAGTCATGTCGCACATGATAAGTCATGATTTCCATAATACGACTTGTCATTTATGTTCGTCATAGAGTCATGTCGCTCAATACCAAATTTGGTGTATATCAAGCTAACGAAACGGCCGCGAGCGTGCCATGAGCATGGAATGCAAGTCATGTCGCTCATGACGTCATGATTTTCATATTACCACTTGTCAATTATGTTCGTGATACAGTTATGTCACTTAATACCAAATTTGGTGTATATCAAGCTAACGAAACGGCCGCGAGTGCGCCATGAGGGTGGCATGTAAGTCATGTCGCACATGACAATCATGATTTCCATATTACGACTTGTAATTTACGTTCGTGATACAGTCATGTCACTCAATACCAAATTTGGTGTATATCAAGCTAACGAAACGGCCGCGAGCGTGCCATGAGCATGGAATGCAAGTCATGTCGCTCATGACATGCCATGATTTCCATATGACAGCTTGTCATTTATGTTCGTCATACAGTCATGTCACAATACCAAATTTGGTGGATATCAAGCTAACGAAACGGCCGCGAGCACGCCATGAGCGTGGCATGCAAGTCATGTCGTACATGACAAGTCATGATTTCCATATTACGACTTGTCATTTACGTTTTCATACAGTCATGTCACTGAATACCAAATTTGGTGTATATCAAGCTAACGAAACGGAAGCGAGCGCGCCTTGAGTGTGGAATGCAAGTCATGTCGCACATGACATGTCATGATTTCCATATTACGACTTGTCATTTACGTTCATCATAGAGTCATGTCACTCAATACCAAATTTGGTGTACATCGAGCTAACGAAACGGCCGCGAGCGTGCCATGAGCGTGGACTGCGTCATGTCGTTCATGACATGTCATGATTTGCATATTACGGCTTGTCATTTATGTTCGTCATGCAGTCATGTCACTTAATAACAAATTTGGTGTATATGAAGCTAACGAAACGGCCGCGAGCGTGCCATGAGCGTGGACTGCAAGTCGTGTCGTTCATGACATATCATGATTTGCATATTACGGCTTGTCATTTATGTTCGTCATTGTCATGTCACTTAATACCAAATTTGGTGTATATGAAGCTAACGAAACGGCCGCGACCACGCCATGAGCGTGGCATGCAAGTCATGTCGCACATGACAAGTCACGATTTCTATATTACGACTTTTCATTTATGTTTGTCATAGAGTCATGTCACTCAATACCAAATTTGGTGCATACCAAGCTAACGAAACGGCCGCGAGAGCGCTATGAGCGTGGAATGCAAGTCATGTCACTCATGAAGTCATGATTTTCATATTGCCACTTGTCATTTATGTTCGTCATACAGTCAAGTCACTCAATACCAAATTTGGTGTATCTCAAACTAACGAAACGGCCGCGAGCGCGCCATGAGCGTGGAATGCAAGTCATGTCGCTCATGACATGACATGATTTCCATATTACCACTTGTCATTTATGTTCGTCATACAGTCAAGTCACTCAATACCAAATTTAGTGTATCTCAAACTAACGAAACGGCCGCGACCACGCCATGAGCGTGGCATGCAAGTCATGTCGCACATGACAAGTCATGATTTCTATATTACGACTTGTCATTTATGTTTGTCATAGTCATGTCACTCAATACCAAATTTGGTGCATACCAAGCTAACGAAACGGCCGCGAGAGCGCTATGAGCGTGGAATGCAAGTCATGTCACTCATGAAGTCATGATTTTCATATTGCCACTTGTCATTTATGTTCGTCATACAGTCATGTCACTCAATACCAAATTTGGTGTATCTCAAACTAACGAAACGGCCGCGAGCGCGCCATGAGCGTGGAATGCGTCATGTCTCTCTTGACGTGTCATGATTCCCATGTTACCACTTGTCATTTATGTTCGTCATACACATGTCGCACATGATAAGTCATGATTTCCATATTACGACGTCATTTATGTTCGTCATAGTGTCATGTCACTCAATACCAAATTTGGTGTATCTCAAACAAACGAAACGGCCGCGAGCGCGCCATGAGCGTGGAATGCAAGTCATGTCACTCATGAATCATGATTTTCATATTGCCACTTGTCATTTATGTTCGTCATGCAGTCATGTCACTCAATGCCAAATTTGGTGTATGTCAAGCTAACGAAACGGCCGCGAGGGCGCCATGAGCGTTGCATGCAAGTCACGTCGCACATGACAAGTGATGATTTCCATATTACCACTTGTCATTTATGTTCGTCATACAGTCATGTCACTCAATACCAAATTTGGTGTATATCAAGCTAACGAAACGGCCGCGAGCGTGCCATGAGCATGTAATGCGTCATGTCGCTGAAGACATGTCATGATTTCCATATTACGACTTGTCATTTATGTTCGTCATACAGTCATGTCACTTAATAAGAAATTTGGTGTATATCAAGCTAACGAAACGGCCGCGAGCACGCCATGAGCGTGGCACGCAAGTCATGTCGCTCATGACATGTCATGATTTCCATATTACCACTTGTCATTTATGTTCGTCATACAGTTATGTCGCACATGATAAGTCATGATTTCCCTAATACGACTTGTCATTTATGTTCGTCATACAGTCATGTCACTCAATACCAAATTTGGTGTATCTCAAACTAACGAAACGGCCGCGAGCGCGCCATGAGCGTGGAATGTAAGTCATGTCGCTCATGACATGTCATGATTTCCACATTACGACTTGTCATTTATGTTCGTCATAGTCATGTCACTCAATACCAAATTTGGTGTATATCAAGCTAACGAAATGGCCGCGAGCGTAGAATGAGGGTGGCATGCAAGTCATGTCGCACATTACAAGTCATGATTTCCATATTACGACTTGTCATTTAGGTTCGTCAGAGTCATGTCACTCAGTACCAAATTTGGTGTATATCAAGCTAAACGAAACGGCCGCGAGCGTGCCATGAGCATGGAATGCAAGTCCTGTCGCTCACGACATGTCATGATTTCCATATTACGACTTGTCATTTATGTTCGTCATAGAGTCATGTCACTCAATACCAAATTTGGTGTATATCAAGCTAACGGAATGGCCGCCAGCGTTGCCATGAGCATGGAATGCAAGTCATGTCGCTCATGACATGTTATGATTTCCATATTACCACTTGTCATTTATGTTCGTCATACAGTCATGTCGCATATGATAAGCCATGATATCCATATTACGGCTTGTCATTTATGTTCGTCATACAGTCATGTCACTTAATACCAAATTTGATGTATATCAAGCTAACGAAACGGCCGCGAGCACGCCATGAGCGTGGCATTGCAAGTCATGTCGCACATGACAAGTCATGATTTCCATATTACCAATTGTCATGTTCGTCATACAGTCATGTCACTCAATACCAAATTTGGTGTATATGAAGCTAACGAAACGGCCGCGATGACGCCATGAGCGTGGCGTGCAAGTCATGTCACTCATGATGTCATGATTTCCATATTACCACTTGTCATTTATGTTCGTCATACAGTCATGTCACTCAATACCAAATTTGGTGTATATCAAGCTAACAAAACGGCCGCGAGCGTGCCATGAGCATGTAATGCGTCATGTCGCTAAAGACATGTCATGATTTCCATATTTCGACTTGTCATTTACGTTTTCATAGTCATGTCACTGAATACCAAATTTGGTGTATATGAAGCTAACGAAACGGAAACGAGCGCGCCATGAGTGTGGAATGCAAGTCATGTCGCTCATGACATGTCATTATTTCCATATTACTTGTCATTTACGTTCGTCACAGAGTCATGTCACTCAATACCAAATTTGGTGTATATCAAGCTAACGAAACGGCCGCGAGCGCGCCTATGAGCGTGGAATGCAAGTCATGTCGTTCATGACATGTCATGATTTGCATATTACGGCTTGTCATTTATGTTCGTCATAGTCATGTCACTTAATACAAAATTTGGTTTATATGAAGCTAACGAAACGGCCGCGACCACGCCATGAGCGTGGCATGCAAGTCATGTCGCACATGACAATTCATGATTTCCATATTATCACTCGTCATTTATGTTCGTCATACAGTCATGTCACTCAACACCAAATTTGGTGTATCTCAAACTAACGAAACGGCCGCGAGCGCGCCATGAGCGTGGAATGCAAGTCATGTCGCTCATGACATGTCATGATTTCCATATTACCACTTGTCATTTATGTTCGTCATACAGTCATGTCGCACATGATAAGTCATGATTTCCATATTACGACTTGTCATGTTCGTCATAGAGTCATGTCACCCAATACCAAATTTGGTGTATATCAAGCTAACGAAATGGCCGCGAGCGTAGCACGAGGGTGGCATGCAAGTCATGTCGCACATGACAAGCCATGATTTGCATATTACGGCTTGTCATTTATGTTCGTCATGCAGTCATGTCACTTAATACCAAATTTGGTGTATATGAAGCTAACGAAACGGCCGCGAGCGTGCCATGAGCGTGGACTGCAAGTCATGTCGCTCATGACATGTCATGATTTTCATATTACCACTTGTCATTTATGTTCGTGATACAGTCATGTCACTTAAACCAAATTTGGTGTATATCAAGCTAACGAAACGGCCGCGAGCACGCCATGAGCGTGGCAGGCATGTCGCACATGACGTCATGATTTCCATATTACGACTTGTCAGTTACGTTCGTCATAGAGTCATGTCACTCAACACCAAATTTGGTGTACATCGAGCTAACGAAACGGCCGCGAGCGTGCCATGAGCGTGGACTGCGTCATGTCGTTCATGACTGGTCATGATTTCCATATTACCACTTGTCATTTATGTTCGTCATACAGTCATGTCACTCAATACCAAATTTGGTGTATATCAAGCTAACGAAACGGCCGCGAGCGTGCCATGAGCATGTAAGGCGTCATGTCGCTGAAGACATGTCCTGATTTCCATATTACGACTTGTCATTTACGTTTTCATAGTCATGTCACTGAATACCAAATTTGGTGTACATCAAGCTAACGAAACGGAAGCGAGCGCGCCATGAGTGTGGAATGCAAGTCATGTCGCACATGACATGTCATG
>JALIZH010004778.1:0-151911 GCA_030522465.1 Rhipicephalus appendiculatus | reverse complement strand
TAGCGCGTTTCGACTGTATACGCAGATAGTGTCCCCAGTAACGCTGTTTTCATACGCACTGGTTGTTTATAATGCTTTGTGGTCGTAATCTATCGCGCCGATTGAGTGTTGTCGCTCTGGTTTTCTTGTGCTCTTGGCTTTCGCATGCCACGGAATCGTGCATTGTTGCTCGTCGCGCGCTATTGCAAACAGCATAAGAGCATACAAGTGCCCGCGATCAGCGGATGATTAGTGCGACGATCTACCTTAGAGTTCCTGTATATGCTCCCTACGGGAGCAGAGTTGCGCATAGGTCCGCCATCTTGCCTGGCTAGCAACCATAGCTATGTGGCGAAGCCGCACTTTGTTTTTGCAGGCGACTTGCTTAATCCTGCCGCCGATCGACGAAGCGTGTCGGCGATCGCCAGTCGACATGGCTGGCGTGCCAACGACCAGCGATGAAAGAAGAAACACCTGCTCTCGGGCCTATGCCACGAGAGTACAAAAGCGTTTTTTAGTCTAGGCGATAACGCAAAGGCGTAGCGAAGTGCCGAATAACATGCGTCGCCGCCGCCAAGTCAGGTGGCGCCAGCTATGGAGGATAGAAAACAACTGACAAACACGTAATACATGTCCTTCGAGATTTCGGGAGCGCCCATATCGCCACTCGCTACACCTACCAAGACACCTACAGCATCGATTATTTCAGTATGTTTTTCGAAAACGGTGCTGAATCGACGTAAATACTTTGCTGTCGAAGCTTAAGGACATGAATCTAAAGCAAATAAAAGCACCAGTTGGTAGCGAACGAGCTACAGAGTCCAAGACGGTGACTTGATAGATTCTAGGTGGACGGCAACCGCTTCGGCGGCGCGGCCATGTTTTCCGGGCGTGGCCTGTGCATCAGCTTCTCCGCAATGCATGGTTGCTAGCGGCGTTTGGAAAACAGATGCGCAACTCTGCTACCGAAAGGTAGCATATACAGGAACTCTAAGTGGCGATGATTCGCGGCAATGCAGCGGCGGCGTCGGGAAATACAAAATTGGCCCGAGCGTCAGCTTCCCCGCAATGCATGGTTGCTAGCGGCGTTGGAAAACAGATGCGCAACTCTGCTACCGAAGGTAGCATATACAGGAACTCTAGATCTACCGAACATCTAGCTCCATCTATAGTACGGCCAGAGAACACGTACGGCTCCGTAACTGAGTGCTCCGTGTTCGCAGTGCATGCTGACCTAAGGAGGAAGAAGTAAAAAAAAAAAAGCAGAGGGTGTAAAGCGAAGGGCAGAAGCGGCGTGCGAGGTGTGCGTACTATGTACTTCGGCGAACAGAAGGTGGGCGCACACTGCCTTGCGAAGCTTGAAAAGTGGTGGCTGTGTAAATTTTGCGATCAGGTCTCGCGTGGCGGCACTGATTTACCGCGGACGCGCGCAGCAGCGTCTGTGGCACTGCTTATACACGTGTAAATAAGCAAGTCCTTATTTCGTCGATCTGCAAACACCAACAAGCCATGTTGATCAACCATGCACTCTCGAGCGTGTGCGATGTCGGCCGTCTGTTTTAAAATGCATATATCGTAATATATTGTTCTGTAAGTCTAGCTATGTTGCAGTAGAGCAATTGAATTGCACGGAGAAATAAGAACTGAGGTTGTAGAGAGCTTTTGCGCGTGCTGGTCACTTCCGAAGGTGCCAATCTTGTTGAAAAAACAAGTGCGCGTTAAACTCGATTAACTAAACTGATAAACTCGATTAAGAATAATCCTACCTTTTTTCCTGCATTGTCAGTGCTCTCTCGTTGCCTGAACAGCGCACGAAGCATGCATTGGGAAGCCATCGCAGAACGAAGATAAACAATCAGCAACTTGCACCGTAAAGGCTGCGATATGCTACCGGTTTCGTTTTCGTGCCCAACAGGACACGGCGGATCGAGCCTATGGGTTCATCGACAGATGGCGCTGTACATTTTGAATATCCTCAATTGACTTAAGAAACAACATTTACGTTACACACATAAAAAATCTTTGCGACAATACACCTGGGAAGAATACGCTAACATAAACACGCGAAGGCTAACTAAATATGGGACACGAATAAAGCATGATAGTCTCAACAGAATATGTGAGAGCTGCTAATCAGGTAGGCTTATCTGGAAGTCTTTTCAACGAGGGTGTCTTCGCCATGTGTGACATGCGTGACTCCCCCCCCCCCCCCCTCCCCCCAAAAGACTGCCTGACAATGCACAATAGAAAAGATGCAGAACGCAGAGGTGGCAGATTTTCTTGTCCAATAGAATTGCGTGAACTTTGTTGTGCAATAAAAGTTTTTCGTAGATGTGCTGGTGATGTCGCGCACTGCGCATTGGTGTTCCTAAGCAGTGAATCTTAGTTCAGTGTATATGCACGTACTCTTTTTTTCTTATCTGTAAAATTGTTGAATAAATAGTCAAAAGCTTTTCTTGCATTTTGTACTTCTGTCTGTCGACTGTGCAGTGGGGTGCAAGACGGGGCTCCCCTGATGTTACACGGGCTGACATCGTATGCTCTAGAAAAAAATTGGCAAAGCTTGCACTAATCCTCGCAAGGCTTGAAACAGAAAAACAGGACGATTCTGAAGACTAACCTGGTTGCTTCTGGCTGTTTCTAAGTCGTAGCTAGGTGATGCAGGTTGTTTCTAAGTTGCTTCTGGGTCGTTGCTAGGCTTTAGCTATAGGTGTTGCTAGGTCGCGTTTACGTTGATTCTCAGCGCAGAGAGGTTCTGGTTAAACCACAGACAGTCACAAACACGACCAGGGCACGTCGTCATTGGCGTAAGCCTTCAATCGCCTCTGGGGTCTTCTCGTAGACGCCGTTCCCTTTCCCGTTCCCTATAGTATTCACTCGTTGTACGTACTCGGGGTCTTCGGCTCACCGCCGTCGCTTCGCAGCTATTTGTTGGGCTAACTGTTGCCTTCTTCTGTTTTAGTGGAAGTTGTGTGCAGTGGGATTTACCCAATTTCTGTGACACGTACCTGTTTATGATATTGATAGTTTTCTGATAGTGTGAGAAAGTGAATAACTTGATTCAGTTTCCTCCAGGTCGAGCGTTTACGTCATCGTAATGCGCCCACAAAACTACAAACCCTTGAGTAGCTGTTCAATGCATTGCTATTGCTACCAATGCTTCACCTTGCGGGGGAAATTGAATGGACGTCCTTATCGTGGTAGGCTTGATTGGTTTATGTTGTTTAACATCCCAAAGATCGTTAGACTACGAGAAACGCCGTAGCGGAAAGGCTTAGGAGAATTTCGACCACCTGGGGTTCCATGTAGTGACATACTGCAGTACATGGGTCTCTATCCTTTCGCCTCCATAGAAATGCGACCAACACTACTGGCATCGAACCTGCGTCCTTCGGCTTAGCAGCATAGCAACGTAACTATGTCACCACGGTAGCCACGTGTATGTTAGTGTGCTATGTTGGTCGTTGCTTCTTCAATTGCGCTACTATTTATCATTCATTGGACATTAGAAAACGTCATTATCAGAGAATGACTCAGGGTAGAAAAAAAAAACATGACACATTGTGTTTGTTTGCGACAACTCATTTCCCACCTTGTTACTCATCTTTTATTATTTTTCCTGTACGTTTAAAACTCACCAAATCATTTTTGGCAACTGCAGCCAACCGATTTTTGGGCCTTCACGAAGACGTTGCCGACAGCAAAAGACACCGTTGCAGTAGGCGATTAATGATGCCTGCACACTGCTGAGCGCCTTGACCGCGCAAGAAGTCTTCATGTTGGCCTTCCAAAACGCTGACTTCAATTGTGGCGTTGCAGCACTGGAAAGAAACAGGGCACAGAAAATCTCACAAGGCTTTAGCAAGGCTTTGCAACAGTTAGAAGAATTCAAGGTCTGCTGGCTAAGCATTGGGGACACGTTATCACGTTTGTTGACATATTTTGATGCACTGCCCTGATGGTGTCCTTGATCGTGGTCAGCGAATTGCTTGCCTTCAAGGGTTCGACGTCTTTGTCTAAAAATGAGGTGCAGCTAATCAATGTTGCCTGTCTCTGAGGTTCTCATAGCTGCCTGTCTACCGAAAGGATTATGTGCTTCGCGTGAAGGATCAGTGTACTATAGGGTCTCTATACTCACCTCTGACAGACCGTAGTCCTCCGGCAGCTGGCGCATCATAGCATGCGGCCTGGAAGGCTTCACTAGCATCACGTTCCCGTGGAATTTAGCTCTTGATTCGTAAAGCGATGAGGCTTGCAAGAACGCGTAGAAGGCGTGTATGGCCATGGCCAAGTCTTGGCGAGTAGGTCGCGCGTTGGACGCGTCGTTCAGAAGGATGTCGATGGCGGCGTCTAGCTTGTCATCCCATTTTTGGTACTGGTCCAACTGGGTCCGGAGCTGAGAGGAAACAATTCCAGAATTAGAAGGATATCATGACGTGGACAATATTTAATATTTAGGAGAACATCTCGCGTGCTTATTCTAAGCGCGCGCTTTCAATGTTGCTTAAAGGGAAGCGCCGGTTACATTTTCGACTATAATGAAATAACCCCGTTTACAAGCAGTATTAACAGGGCTGTAACAGCTAGGGTGGTTCATTTTGCTGAGAGACTCGTAAATAATTTTAAATAAGCAATAAACTATACGTCAAAACCGAAACCGAAACAGGGAGCTGCTGCGTGCTGGGTATGTGATGACGTCACGAAATACACTACACCATAGAGGAAGGACTACTCAGGAGATGCCGTTACGTCACATTTTGTGAAGCCGCAAGAAAGGGGGCGGGAGGGTTCCTCCTCGCCAGGTTGGTCACCCTTCAGCTCGCTTGCGCATGCGCAACTGGCGCCGCCGAGCAGGCGACTTCGGCCGCGCCGGACGGTCGGGCCGCCGCCAAGTGATAGAAGAGCTTGAAAAGCGAAACTTTTGTGCCGATCAAGAAAGAGCAAACTTGCTGAGATTCTCTCATGTAACGTGCCTGGGCGCCACTCGCAGCCTCATTAGGGCCGATATTGTGCATCTACAATAAAGTTGCAGATTTGCGCTTCATGTTTAATTAGCTGAATGCGAGAGAGCAACGACGGAACGCGGCCAGGTAATCGCCACGGACAGGCTGGATCTTTCTGCAGGTAAGGTATGTTCGGGGTACGCAGCATAATGTTAGGGTGGTTTCCGAATTGGTCTTGCTGTTCAGCAGGATGAATCGCCTCCGAATCAACCTTCGCCCGTGTGTGTCACGATACGTTCGCACCAATATCGTTTTTTGGCACTCGAGCTAAGCTGCAGCAGCACGTGTCCGTTGACGGCGACCATATCGAAGAAAACTTGGCTGCAGATAAAGTTACCAGGCGTAAAACGTAAACAGGACGCGGATATAACTCAAAGAGCTTTCTAAATTGCCTGTGTCAAGCACTATTAACTCAGGCACATTCTTGACGCTGGAAGCTTCGGTGAACACACTGGTTAATTATCACCGTTGTAATTTAACTTATGATGCAGGGCATACTGGCGCCAATAACAAAACAAAGACCGATGTACGGGGAACGGGTCACCGCCGCATCTCGCATTAAGAGCCATCGGCGCTGTCGTTGTCATCTTGGAATTCTAGCCGTCCATCGCTGAGGCAGCAATTTCACAGTGCCGAAGAACAACAGCGAAGCTGCGGCGCCAACCGTTTTCCGAGAAGCGGTCGCAGGCTTCGGAAACTACGGCTTTCGACTGCAAGCAAAATGAAGTAAACACCCAACCGCGAAGATCCCAACCGCTCACTGTAGGCTTCAAACACTTTGCATCATCTGTAAAATGCAACGGCTGCATAAAAATTACGCCATCTCCAACTAAAGGGAACCATGAGGGGATGCGAAGCAGCATTGGGTCTGCACACCAAGTTTCCGTTTACTTTCACTCGGCCGTCGAAGCCAAGCGTCGGCGTCGAGCTACCGCTTCCGCTACAGAGAGACAACGCGAGTCTGCGGCGAGGGCATGGGGGAGGGTAGCGAGGCTTTCGAGACAACTGCAGCGACCGGGAACCGACGGAGTGACCGCACGATTCAAGCGAGACTTCCTCGACCGAGCGCACGCGCTTATATGAAATGGGGGGAGGGAGAAGAGGGAGTGGGTTTACAGGCTGCAGCGCGGGGGGACGAGAGGAGAGAAGGCGACCGAATGCCTGCGTAAATACCCGCGTAAAGGAGGAGAGTGGCAGAGAAAGTAGGCGCATGCGAAGTAAGGGTGGTCAGGACGCACACCACCACCGAGTTGAACTCCGCTCTAAGCTGCTTCGCATCTAAAAATGCTTATTTGCAACTCCACGCGCCTCTGTAAACGACGCAGTCATATGGGTGTGGTGATGCAGACGACGCGACACGACGGCGTGACCAAGGAATCCCAGTAGCCCGTGCGAAAGTATGTGCCTTCCGCCACACTTTTCGCTTTGCAGCTCGGATAGCGAGGGTCTCGTGGGAGCGGCCCGCGACTGCTACGGATTCCCCCTAAAAGGGGGGTGTCACGACGCAGTTCCTCAGGACCTCAATAAAGTTCTATGTCTGTCTGTCTGTCTGTCTCTTTAGCTTTCCTTCCACCATGCCCTACACGCCACCACGGCTGGACAGGATGTAAACATAGCACACTTGCTTCTTCTATCGCGCGGAAAGCAAGTTGGCGATGTCATCCCGCGTGGAGTCAAGCTGTGCCAGCCCGTCTGAACTTACCAGTCACGAGTTCATCAATGATTGCAGCTACTATCTGAGCGCGGAAGCATCGCCTTTTGATTCCGACCCGCCGGCGCGTGGAGCAGCTGACTTGCTCCGCATCGATCTGCTCGTTACTCAACATTGATGTAAGACCCGATGCCATTGACGACTAACACGCTAAGCAGCCGAGAAAACCGAATTGTTCTCGCGTCTTCGTCACCTCGTAGAAGAAAGCGTGCGCTGCATCCGTCTGCTGGGTGAGGCGGGGTTGAAAAAGAGTAGGCACGTTACGTCACATAGACAGGGTGTCCCGCGTTTACAAATGCGATTCCGTCATTGTCGACCAATTTGAAAATTCGTTTTATAAAGAAAACTAAATCACTTATAGTTGTTTAATTTGGTACATATCATCAGGGTATCAAAGAGAACATACGCTGAAAGTTTTATCCAAATCACTGGACATAAAATAAAAAGCGCCGGAGTTCCCCTTTAAGGAGTCCCATAATCTACATCTGTTGAAGCTTCACAAGCGTTTCTTAGCGAGTTATGTGTTTCCTGTGCATATAAATAACGCGCTACGAAGCGCTTGCGGGACTTCAAAACACGGAGACAAATAAAGTCTAAGGACGGTAGGTTTGCGTGAGATACTCAGCGCAGTTATAACGAAACCACATCTCACGTATAAAGTATTCGTGTTGTACTGACCACCCTGCATCGACGGCGAGCTACGGCATTTGCACTTCACTGACAGGCTCCACTCATGTGAAGTGCGAGGTTCCTAATGAAGTTTATTTTTCCTTGGCGGAATTGTCGGATGTCATGTTGAGGTTTATGAAACCTCCAGTTTGTTGGGTATACTCGCCAAGATACAAAAAAATAAAAAAAAACGATTTAGTATTCTCGTTCAAATCGTTCAAATCAATCAAAGTTTGTGAAAAAGGGCTTCATCACGTCATATTTGAAGTCAGCAATTTTTATACCTGCTCAAACAGTATATGAGAGTTTTAACAAGCAGACTGGTGGGCTAAGACTTGCTGAGTTTGCTAATCTGCAGTTAGGTTGTAGAGTAGTTAAACCACGGGATTTGGTTCAAGCTGGCATGAAACCTGATGAAAAGGAGTGATTTAATAACGAGAGGGAGTCTTTCGGCATTCCTTATGTTCATAAATCACCACATTCTTTAAAAAATGAAGGCACCAGTTACGCATAAATGTTGCCTTGTGCGCCCCTAACAAGCTAGGGAGAGTTTGTAAGGAAACTGAAGATATCAGGAAAAGAGGATGAAAACATCTGGAAAAGCAGCCGTAGGACAACAACACGTGCCATGAATAGGGGGTGATATATTCAATTCCTTTATCCCTTTCCCTGCCCGAGAAAAATATAATAGAAAAATTGCTAACTTGCTCAAAAATTATTGATGTTTGCTGTATTGTAATTAGGTTTTCAAAGCTTAAACTGTAAGAATTGGTGTTTTTGCCCCAGAAAACAGACCCACACATATGTGGGGGCTAGGCTTTTATTCATGTGATTCACTGCAGCAAGGAATACAGTCACGGCTAAGACAAAGAAAAAAATGCGTGGTCAGCGCGGCGAATGCAACATTTTAGAGTATTGTGTGTCACTTGTGAGGCACAGGTATAAGTTGCACTTCACACAACGCGTCCTTGAACAAGAAGCTACACTTGACAGCCTGCAGTGATGTGCAGATGTCAAGCCGTATACTAATCGCCAGTGGTACAGCTGAGTCTAATCGCTTGGCTATGCCGGGTGCCTTTTACACTGCAGAAAAGTTGTCTGAGGATTGATCTTGCGACACACTTTTCTTTCCGCTTTCAATTCTTGGGCGCCTGGTGACAAGCAAAGTTTTTCAGAGATGAAATGCAGCCCATGATCAGGTCCATACCTAAAGCTGCTTGATATTTTACAGAGTTCCTTGCAAGGTTTTTCTACGTCTACAACTAGGGCACACTGCCGTTTTGTCAGCAATAACTTCCACGATCGTTGCATTAAATTAGTATGAGAAAGTCGGCAAAGGAGTCTTGACAAGAAAAACAACGTCGGGTGTATCACCACTTCCAAGCCGGTGAGGCTTTGCAGCCGAATGTGTCTTTTTCCAAAAGACATCAATTTCACTGAAACTGGCAGGATAGGGTGACTGGTCACCTGACCCCGTTATTACCGAGGCGACTGCTCAAAAACTCGCCTTCCATACTCCAGTTTTCATCACCAAGTTGGCTCGAACCACGAATATGAATCTCTGTCAATTCGTCAACGTGGTCTCTACCCAATTCTGACGCAAGACATCAGGAGGCTCAATATCTCTTCTATGTCTTCATTATCTGGTTTGAAAATTTCGGCATGTGAAAAAAAAAGAAGAAAATTGAGCGCCCTCAGAAGCTTGTTCCCTAAGTTAGATAATTTCAGCAATTTTAACCCTCAATGTTATTTATTATCCTTAGAATTTCACTGGCGGTACTGCAAGTCTATATGATAGGCAATGTAAAATCCCATTCTTTGAAATATAATGGATGTTGTCACAATACATTCACACAATTAATATTTTCTGCGTAAATGGTGATCACAATTCACGCACATCAGTTCGCATCGCTAACTTCAGATATGAGAAAACATCAGGAAACACCAACCAAAGAAGTGCCAATAAGATGCCAAGAAAGCTATTCGCAATAAAAAAACAGAATGTGCAGGCGCAGCCGCGCGCCAAAGAGCCAACCTGCGCCGCCCTGCCGTGCACTTGACGAAGACTAAAGCCCAGCCCGCACAAACGTGCGGGTGACTTTTTCACGCGTGAGTACACAGCGTGTGTGGTAAGAACGCGTGAATTTTTTAGCGAAGCATGTTTTTCTAAGTCTTAATATTCATTTCATATGCATACACTCCCAAAAAAAAAATGTATAACAAGAAGGAGCGTTGATTTACACGTCTGAGGTAGCTGCTGTCGGCGCACGTGCTCAGACGGCATTTTTCGTGGAAGATTACACGCCCTCTGGTGTCGAAATTATTGAACTACTGAAACAGATATATTCCCGTAAACATTGACTTCAGCGGCACAGAGCTATGAAACCGAAGCTGAAACAGGTGCCGTTTCGTGAGCGTCTTTATTGACCCGTACGTTTGTGCGGGTCAGGCCGTAAAGGGTTAACGTGCGGGGGGGGTACTACATAGGACCAATGGCTAGGTGACTGAACATAACCTAAAACAAAAACAAACAAAAAAAATCAACACGAACGCTCATTGAACACAGGGACGATTTGCCTCAGCATGTTAGTATTCCTTATTTATATTTGGACTAGGACTGCTGCATTAGGACCTCATCCGTTAGGATTTCTCTGCCATAATAATGACAAATTAGTGATTAAGGCCACACTTTTAATTTAAAACTTTTTATATATGTCGTACAACGAATACGGTACGATATTCGGTACGGTATTTCAAGGATGTAAGGATTCATTCAAGATTCTGTATCTTTTACATTTGCTGTATTGTTTCGCTTATCTGTACCACTTTCTAGGGTGATCATAGCGTGTACACTTCTTATTTCAATCATTTTCCATATATGACTTGTATGTATTGCGTGGATGTTTTAGCGGTAGGTTTATATGACATACGGCACAACCATATTTGAGTATGGAACGAACCACGCTTTTATATGAGTAGCCGTGTGTTTAGTGGGGTCGAACGCAGCGTACGTTGCAGGTACGCTAGCGTTCTAACCGAACTGTGACGCATGAGTTCAATGTGATATGAACCAGACAGATACGTATTTAGAGATTACACTTCCTAGATATTTTTATTGCGACACATTTTCTAGAGGGGAACCATTAAACGAATAGGTCAAAAAAAGGAAAATAATGGTTGGGAAATGACAAAGAAACAGTTTTTGGGAAGTTAATTGCTTACATATTTGAACCACGCGAAACACATAGAATGGAACGCAATTCAGGCTACGTAAATAATGTAAAACTAAACAGGAGTCGACCACACGCGGCAACATTGAATGTCTCCATCGCTCAGTATTTCCAGGTCTTCTCCCAAAAATGTGCGACATACCATTTCGTGGTACAGTCTAAGGAAAAAAAAATTAAGCGGTGCTTCCACTGGAGGCACTGGGCTAAAGAGACAACGGAGCTGGTGAACAGCTTCGCAGTGGTGGTGCCAAGACTGAAGGAAGTGCGCAGATGGGCAGCCTTTTTTGTTTCTCTTTAGTTTTCTCTTTCTTTCTCCCTCTCTGTTTCTCTCTTTCTTTTCTGACTTTTTTGTGTATGTTTATTTGTATTTCTTGCTGGTTTTCTCTCTCTCTTTCTCTTCCTTTCTTTGTCTCACTCTCTCACTGTTACTCGCATGCTTCCTCTTTGTCTTTATTTCTTTCTCTATATTCGTCTCACTTTCTCTACTTTTCTTTCTTTTTCTTTCTCTTTTTTTTTCTGAAGCAGTTTCAAGCAATGGCGCCGTTTTGCGTTAGAACAGCTGCATACCGCGCAGTAAGCTTGGGTTCGCTTCTCCCATGAACCGAAATTTTTTATTACTTATTTTATTTGCAGCTTTTTCGATTTTTCGGTCTCGTACAACGCTGATTTTCCGCGCACAACCAGCGAAGCTGATGTAGACGCGGTAATTTCTAAGAAACAAGCTACTTAACACTAACACGTTAATTGGCTCTTAGAAGCAGTGCGCGACCAATTCTGTTAGAAAAACCAGAGGACATTTACAAACCAAGGTTCACTTTCGTTACGGACGTATATCTATATCTATGCGAGACTGCGAAGCCCGTCGATGCCACTGACCTCCATGACGTCCTTGTCAAGATACCGCATCAGGAAACTGCAGAGGAGCTCTGTCTCTCGCATTCTGTTGCTTCTTACAAATGGGTAGCGATGTTCAACGAGTTCACCCACGCGCACTGGAGTGCCGTCCAGCAGGATGAGGCTGCCGACAGAGGCACCCACCGCTTGGAGCTGCAGGGCCATCTCGAATGCGATCGCGGTGCCGAACGAGTAGCCGCTCAAGTGGTATGGGCCCTCGGGTTGCAGTTGTAATATTTTCTGCATGGACAAGGAAGGAAGGAAAACATTTATTGTGAGAAAAAGGTTTGTGGTACGGGCCAGCTTAGTCCGAAAGTCCCATCTAGCAGTGCTGGCTGTCCTCAGTCCAGGACGCCACAGGCAATTGCCGCCCTGCGGGCCCTGTCGATCAAACTGATCTGATCGTCAAGGCTATCGCTGGCCAGCAACTCCTCCCACCGCTCCACACTCGCTTGGTCAATGACGGGCAGGCCGGGAATGGCCCGGCAGGTCCATGTAATGTGCATTAGTGTGGATTTCTCAGAGCACCATGGGCAGCGCGCAGAGTATTCTGTGGGGTGCATTTCATTGAGAAAATGCAAGTTTGGGTAAGTTCCGGTCTGGATTAAGCGCCAGCTGACAGCTTCCTCCTTTGTGAGCTTCTTGTGGGGAAGGGAGTAGGTACGCCTGAGTCCTTTGTAATAATTGAGGATGGCCGCATACTCACACGGGACCGGGATAGGCTCCTCGGAGGCAGTGTTATGGGGTGCTCGGTCTGCTGTATACCCTCGAGCCACCCTGTCTGCCTCCTGGTTCCCCTCCAGTCCCATGTGACCTGGCGTCCATATTATCCTGTGCCGGATGATAGGCTTTCGTGTGTCCAGAGTGTCGTTGGGATCTGGTGCGCCAAGGAGAATTCTAATCGCCGCTCGACCCATTCGCCCATTCAAGAAATTTCTACATGCCGCTTGTGAGTCCGTAAGGATGTTTAGTGACCGTCTTTGGTGGTTGCCAGTAGCAATGGCCAAAGCGATGGCCGTTTCTTCAGCCTCTGTAACGGAAGAGCAGCGGATTGACGCACTGGTGATTTCGCGTAGATGATGGTCGACTACCGTAGGAAATCAATGAGTCGCTTACAAAATGGTGTTGCAAAACTATGCCAATAATGGTCACCTAAATCACCCAGAGGTCGAAATATAGTTGTGGTGTAGGAGTTGTGCACGAGCACTCAACAAACACGCTTCCACAATAATGTTTCGAAACGGTGCCGTAATAGCAGAGTTACACGCGTTGGTTGCCCCAAATGCGGCCCGCACTCGCTTCGCTCTTTCCATCGCTAAGGTCCGTCATCGGCTCGTCTCTCCTCGTGGCCGAGTGCTCCTTCTCTCCGTGCGAGGAGGACGAGCGGTCAGCGCACGCACCTGCAAGCGCAAAACAGTTTTCTCTTTTTTTGTGTGTGTGTGTAGATGACATGAATAGACGTGGATGGTAACGTAACAGCCAACGCTAGGGATTACCGAAAGGCGTGGAGAGAAGAAGGGATGTTTTCATGGAATTTGTGGCGCACCCGCTGCTCATAGTGCCGCCGCATTTGTCATCATTCATCGTGTCGACATTCTAATGACATGCTGAGCGCTATGCGTGTCCATGTGTGCTCCTTGATGGTGTGTTCGTCTTCAGTGCGCTTTTACCATTTATAAAGATGCTGAACTCGTTGAGAAATTTCACTTGAAATAATCATCGGAGGTGGCTCAGGGGCACTTTAAGCAGTTGTGGGAAACCCGGCAAACACAAGGGTCAAACCAGTTGTGGCCGAGACATAAGAAGAATAAGATAATATAGTAATGTAGTAAGAGAAGTATGCTAGAAAAGAAGCACACAACGCACGCTACAAAATAGGGTCAGTATACTAAAATTACCATAGCACATTTACAAGGACGCTGAAAGGGACCGCATAACATCGTGTTTTTCTCTTTCGTTAGATGGCTTATTGTACAGTTACTAGCGTTATTAACACTAAAGTGTTTTATGCCGGGATCCACCAAGACTTTCATGACGTATTTCGGCCACAAAAATACGTCAGCAAAACAAACGTGACAAGACGGCAAATAAGAAAGCGTAAACGAAAATGATCCGTTTCCGGGTGTCGAACCCATAACCTCGCGGTCCACGACGATGGCTGGCGCGCTTTTAAATCACTACGCCACTGCCACGAAGGATGCTACATGAACACGTCATTTATATCTCCCACAGTGCGCTTGTTCGCAGGGTGGTATCGCCGTCTCGAAACGGAAGAGTCAAGTTATGCGCAGCTTGCGCGGTTATCTCAGGCAACGCACCGTTGCCACTACCGTCCCATTCGGCGCGTTTCCAATAGTAGTGTAATTTCGTCAACATTTTGACACATCACAAGGAGGCGGCTTTAACCCAAGCCTAGCTCATAGCATTCATCGACATTAAAGAAATTGAAGGACACTTTGTACATTCCAAAGTATGAACGGCGAAAGCGTGTGGCCATTCGACTGACTATACCATGTCTTTTTTTCTTTTACACTCTCACACGGCTGGCATGAAAGAGAATGCAGTGAAAGGCATGGTTGCTGTGGATACCACTTGGCCTACAGTGCCGAAGCCGCAGCCACACGGATCAGCGACGGCCGGTGCAAACCAGAACACCGTGGATGGCATGGACACTACTGACGCAGCTTGGCCTCTGTTGCCGAGGTCGCAGCGACATGCGGATTCACCGTGCACCTCGGCAATAGTGAACCCGGAATCTCCGACTGACAAGTTGCCAGAAGAAGACAGATCAATCCTGATTGTTCTTCAATCACTGTTATACACACTTCGAGTGTTCATCGGCAGGCTGAAGTCGCCGCATGCTGAGTCCGTACAACAGGTACTGGATGTTCTAGGTCCAGTGCTTGCAGGCCTTCAGTAGTCACCAAGTCCCGGCGATGTACAGTGAAACGTGATACGCCTGGAGTCCGGCGTTCGCTACTATCGAACGCAGCAGTCTAGTTTAAGCTCACGTGTTTGTTTGTTTTTTATGGTCCTTTATTTCTATCTCCCTATCTTTTAGTCCCTCATTCCCCTTACCCCAGTGTAGGATAGCAAACCGGACGCTCGTCTGGTTGACCTTCCTGCCTTTCCTTCCTCTTCCTCCTCCTCCTCCTCCTCCTCAGTGGAATAACACACAAACCGAATGTGTGCGTGTTTTCTTGTTTAATGTTTCACCGCGAATCGCGCCGAGACGCGAGACTAATCTTCCTCCGTTCGCATGCGTTCGTATCTTCTCGCGCTTTGCGCATCGTACAAACGCCATCCGCGTTCCAGCGCTTAAATTGACGGACCCTTTGTAAATTCCAAAGTGCGTTCCGCGAACGCCTGTGTCCATTGAGACGGCGTCGGTCAGAATGATTCCAAACGCTGGGCACAGCGACGCTACGCAAGCAAAGCGCGAGCGCTGTAGAGTCCGACGCGACCGGCGTCCGTTTGCGCACCCCGGCGGCCACCTGGCTCCGTGCCAGGGCTCGGACGGACGGACACGGACGGATGGACACGGACGGACGGGCACGCACGGACACGGACGGATGGACACGGACTAACACGCACGCACGCACGGACGGACGGACGGACGGACGGACGGACGGACGGACGGACGGACGGACGGACGGACGGACGGACGGACGGACGCCGTATGGACGTGAGCATGAGACATTAAGCTTTTGCCTTATTATAGCTTTCCGGTGCTCGCCTGGCTGTCGCACCGCGTCACTGCGTTGCGCGCTCGCCGTTTGAGCAATGCTTTTCACGATGCTTTGAAGGACTGCATACCGACTTCCAGCGTTTATTATGTGCTTGTTGCTCCATCTTCGTGTGGGATTCACGATATGTGGTGTCCAGATATATGTTGCCAACTTCAGCTACCGCAAAGGTTAAATTATGATCAGGGGCGTTAGTCGTTGGGACGGAGATGCGCCACTTGGCGTCAACGTGGGTGGGTCCACATCAAGCGGTGCTATATCTGCCAAACACCAATAGACATTGTACTAGCTGTTATATATCAATGCACTATAAAAGCTAACCACGCCTGTAAAGACACATGAACGCCATAATTGCACGCCGTCGTTGCGTTTCCGCCACATACCTCAAGATACGCAGCGGCCATGTCTTCGATGCTGCCGGTGGGAATGTCTGACGTCCACTGGACGCCAACTGCACGAACGGGGAGCTCGGAGGCCAGCTCGCGCAGCGCATCTACGTGACCCTCGATAGGATGCAGGATGAAGACGCGGGTATCTTTGTCGTCGACGTCGTTCATATAGACGAGAGTGTGGTCGGGGACGATCCTTGCGGGGAGCGCTGACCGGAGGACCTCTGGCTCATTATCTCCTGCAAAGGGAAGCAAGGGAGAAAAAAATGCGCCCACCTCCCCGAAGGGAATCGTGAGGAAATGCGAATGCATTTCGCGCGCGCTTCACTCCATTTATATATGGTGGTTGTGGTTCGAAGAAGGAAAAAGGCGCCTGATTTCTGCAGCCCGGTCGGGAGCAAGGCGCAGCACCCTTTTTTTTTTGCTTTTTTCTTGTTTTTTTTAATTGTTTTTATTTATTTTTTAAATTTTTTTTCATGTATAGCTCCGCCGAGCTCCGCCGCAGTCCGCTTTTAGTTAACCCGCACGCTGCGAATTTTTATTGTTCAACAACGCACAGGAGAAATCTCCCACCGGCACCACCTTGGAGGTCAAGATTCATTGCCATATATACGGGGTGGCCAGTGAACGGTTGTGCAGCGCGAGCAGTCGGTTTTTTTCAACCAAGAAACTCGCTAGCAGACGCTGCCTGTGTCGGCGTCGCGAGGCGAGAGAGGGAGAGGGGGGGAGCGTAGGAGAGGAGAGAGAGGGGGGGGCGCGCATGCGCAGTGGGAGTGTGGACGCTGCGGGCAGAGATGCCTAGAGAAGAGAGGGGGGGGAGCGTAGGAGAGGAGAAGAGAGGTGGGACGCGCATGCGCAGTGGGAGTGTGGACGGCGCGGGCAGGGATGCCTAGAGGAGAGAGCGTAGCAGGGGAGAGAGGAGGGGAGGCGCATGCGCAGTGAGGGTGTGGTTGCCGCGGGGAGGGATGCCTAGAGGAGAGAGAGGGAAAGAGGAGGTTTTTTTATTTTTATTTTTTTTAAAGGGTTTGCGCATGCGCAGTAAGGGTGGTCACGACGCACACCACCACCACCACCGGATTAAGCTTCGCCATAAGATGCTTCACATCTAACACCTGCCGGCGCGCACACCTCCTCAACCTATCCTCCTCCTCCTCCTCCGCGGACAACGCCAACGCCGCACAACGCCAACGCCGGATGCCTGACATAGCCCGACTATGAAATGCATTCGCATTTAAAAAAAAAGCTCAACGCTGGCTTGCGAATGTAGCTCTGCAAGAGCGTGCGGCACTAGGCTGTTTTGGTTCAACACTGCTTTTGGCACACGCACACAGAGGCCAAAAATAGAGCCAAAAAGAAGATATGCTAAAGGGGACTAACACGCATCCCAAGGCACTGAAGAAATAAGATACATAAAGCCGGAACCGCATGGTGGGTTTTTGCGAACGAAAAGCGGCCTTTATAGAGCCCGTTGTAGATTTTCTAGGAGCAACTAGCCCAAGCAGTGGCGTAGCCAAAGGTGGGGTTGGGGGGGTTCTAACCCCCCCCCTCCCGAAATTTTTCAATTTTTCTTACGTATATATACACGCACACATACAAACGCACGCACGAACATACATAAAGTATGGTTGAACGCCCCCCCCCCCCCCCCCGAAAAAAATTTCTGGCTACGCTCCTGTAGCCCTAGTACACATACAGGGTACCCACCACGCCCTAAATCATCGAAACTTTCCATGAAGTAGGCAAGCATCTACTACGTGATTATTCGTCATTCTGCGGAGAAGCATGGTACGGGTTACACATCTGAAAGGCATTATGTGCGCTTTCTTTGCGCTGTGGCTGAGGACGAGAAAAATTATGGTTGCATCTTTTGTAATGCATCGAAAGCAATGGAATGACCTACTCATTGCGCCTTTCGCATTGTGCGACGCCTGGCTGTTATGTTAATCTACTACGACACAATATTACACATGTGAACACGATTGCTTGCCGGACATGATACTTGTATAGGGTGTTTTTGCGAAGGAGTTTCATGCGCCAGCGTGGCTTTGTGGTAGAATACTCGACCGCCAAGCAGAGGGCCCGGGTTTAAGTCCCGTCAGTTCGTAGAAGGTTTTTTTCTAACCTCATTTTTTTCTTATTTCGCGCGAGATCCGTTACGGACGCAGGCGGAAGCGGCGCCGGTAGCGGGCAAATATGGCGCCAAAATGGGTTCTCGTTTAACATCTTTCGTGGTAATATATATAAGGGCCCAAACACGATCACTGTCACCAGAGCCGTGGCCGAGAGGAGAGAGTGGCTGCTTACCAAAGGCTAAGTAAGCGGTGGTTAGAAGGAAAGAATAACACCGGTGGTATACATCTGTAGCCCATTTTGACGACATCGCTTGATATTCAGAAGCGAGGTTAAGGTCATGGAACATTAGCCGCTGTTGAAGGTTCTCATGCTTTGTAGATGATGATTGTCAGTAAGAGTGGGCGATGTTCCTAGAAATTTATTTCTCGTTTCATTGTCTTGTTATTTCGCGCGATTGTGGTTACGGACACCGGCGGTGGACAACTACCCCACGGCCACTGCCGTTGTGATGTTATAGCAGCTTTCGTTGTGAAAAGGAAACATCTTCATGCATCTTTAGACAATTTTTCCAAATAAATTTTCCAGTTTCGAGTCAGCGCTCGTCTTGTGTGTTCGTCCTTCCTTAGTCTGTGTCTTTTAGCGCTGCTTCAAGGATGCATATGTACGAACTAGCCCAGCTTTCTATCCTGTAGCAATTGACAAGCCTCACGCATAGAACCACCACCCCAATTCGCAATAAAAAGTACTGTGAGGAAGTTCTTGAAGTGCTTGAGGCCCGTATACTTAGATTTAGGTGCACGTTAAAGAACCCCACGTGGTCAAAATTTCCGGAGCCCCCCCCACTACGGCGTCTCTCATAATCATATGGTGGTTTTGGGACGTTAAACCCAAGATATTATTATTATTAGAGGAAGTTCTTGCAGTTTTCTACATTCAGTTAAAACTCGATCTAACGAAACCCGATTTTATGAAGTTCCCGATAACGAAGAAGTTTCGATTTCCCAGCTTGGCCGCCAAACCCGATTTAATGAAGCTTTTCCAGAAATGCCTGAGTCAAAAGCGGTGGTTCATTTCGCATTTTGCAGACACGGATTTTTGTTTGAGCTTGCGCTTTACACCGTTGCATTAAAACGTCACGGCACCCTAGACACGGCGCTAGCTTTAGTTTGGCGAAGGTGCACGCCGCGCCCATGCATGAAGCTATGGACTCGGCAGTCGGCAGCACTCTTGCGCACCGCATGGTGATGTGGGCGGTGTCGGCGGTTTATTTCATGATTTTAATGGCACAAATCGTCTCCTAGTAACTTTTTGGCTCGGCCTGCTCGCACAGTCGCTCCATTTGTTCTCCGTGCCTCGGCATATCGTTCGCCCGTCATTGCTCTACGTAACCATCTTTCTGACATTCATGTCACGGACATGGTGCCCCCCCCTATATCCGGGGCTACATGAGAGGCTTCATGTCAGGTCCGTCCTCAGACCACCCTCGCGAACTTTTCACATGCGCAGGAGTAGATTGGTGGACAAGAACAGTTGCGTGCTGGCTTCCGATTGTTGCAACGTTCACAATTTTATATTTCTAAGCATCCACAAATACCACGCTTGATTTCACGAACTTTCCGATTTAGCGATGTAATTCAAGCGTTCCAATCCCTTCGTTAGATTGAGTTTCAATTATATTACTCTCTGTTACCTAGACAGATTTCCCCCGGAGTGCGCACATGTGTGCATGGTGCCTGTTACAACGCCGTCTAAAAGAAGTGTAATTTCCTGCTAGACCGTTCACTTTATTTCAGCTGGAACACTTCACACGGTAGCACATCGTTCCTAGTCATTCCACACATTTAACTTAAGTGCGCATAAAGTACGGCGGTTGTGTTACTCACCTTCTGATCCATTTGCCGTACCGGTTTTTTCGATGCATGGATGAGGCGCCTCTGCCCGCTTTGCTAATATCTCGAATTCGGGCTATGGTGAGTTGCCGAATTTGCCGCATAGACAAGGTGAGTTCGTAGTCTCGCTCCAAGGTCTGCTTCAGCTCGACGGTCATGAGTGAGTCGGCACCCAGCTCATCCATGCTCATGTTCGGGTTGAGCCTTGCAAGATCCGTGAGCCCTTCAGAGACATGCGTAATGACGCATAGAGATGAAACACTGTTCAAAAACCCGTATTGCGCAGAACTTTTCAGGGATAGTGCTGGAATTCTTTTTCGGTAAAATAAGGACTTAGTGCATTTTGCGAGCCTACTTGCGAATGGTTATCTTTTTGTATTGAATACCCGTCCGGAGTAAGAGGGCGAAGAGGAAGACGATCAACGCACCACCGTCAACTCCTGCGAGTACAGTGACTATGCGGTTAAGGCCTGTGCGCTGGCCGCACGTCATCATCTTCATGCCGGAAGATCCCTCTAACAACCTACAACTGCTGAACATGAAAGCCCCATTGGTTGCTCTGGAATGTGCGGTGCGGGATCAAATTAGAAACATCAGATTAAATCCGGCGAAAGAATATCCTCGCCGATAGACGCCAACACAGTGAGTGCGCTAGGATAGCTTCAACAAGTGACGAAGGTAGGCGGCATTAAAATACGCTCTTTTATCGTGATGGATAAAGGAGCGCATTTCAATGCGTCTCATCGCCATTTGTCAGCCCAATTACAGCCGGAGTAATTCACGACATCGACACTTGCCATTCCCAATGCTCACTTACCTACCCTCATCGAGCCGGCAAACGAGGGCATTGTCATTACGCAAGCGCACCGCCTGGGCAGTACGCACTGTGTAAAAGGAATCTTTATAGGGAACTGCATACCATCCCATGTTAAAGTCGGACATTTCCGTCATCCAGTTCGGCCATTCATTCAGAAGCCGCATCAATGTCATCAGTGCTTCAGGCTAGGAAACGTCAAGGGCGTGTGTCCCAACTCGCTGTGTCCCAGTTGCGCTGAACCTCATGCAGAAGACACCTGCCGTGCCACTACGCTGAAGTGCGCCAACTGCAGCGGTCCTCATGCTGCCTCACCAAGACTGCCCTCTCATCAAGAAGGAGCACGCGTTCCCAAGCAAATGGCCCGAGACAACTCGACCCACAGGGAGGCAGCCGAAGTAGTCCGGCGTCGGCGTCAACGTCGGCATCATCGCACGCCTTCAAAGAAGGCGCATGCTCGAAATGACAGTGCACACTCCGCTGGACAACACTCAGTCGCGCCGCGAATGGGCCCACCACTTCCACGAAAGAAGGGGATAAGCATCTTTCTCCAGTGGAGTGGCCTACGCCTCCGACCAGCTCTCTTGCCAAGCAACCTCGGGAGGTCGTGGCCCAAGCGGAGCCTTCTCCAGTCATGGATGATATACCCTAAAACAGATTGTCAAGTCATCTCGGTGCTGCGTTCCATCTTGAAAGCCATCCAAGCAATATTAGTGGGCATAAAGACAACATCTGCTGGAAGCGCACTTAAAGTGCCGGACGCTCTAAGCCGAGTGCTTGAATCCCTCAAATAGAAAGATGACTACCCACACCTCATCCTTCCGTAAAGAAGTCAAGGCAGTGTCCGTCATCCAAGGGAACCACAGAGGTCTAAAATCCCGTCTTTAAAATTTTCGTCAGTTTACGTATACCAACGTGTTTCCTTTCATCGCCATTTGTCAGCCCAATTTGTCGAAACCAATTAGACCGTCCGGGTGCGAAGCTGTCATGTCTTCTACAAACGGTGCGTGCAGCAAAATCATCGTTTTTGTTCGTCACGGAACTCACCTATGTTGTACAAACCATTGAGCCTCACGATGACAATCAATATGTATGCATCACTGTTACAAACTCATGTTCACTTTCACAGACGTGTACATATCGCCTTCAACAACTTCGATTCAGGAAGATTAGCGGATATCTTGAGTATTTGTCCTGCACAATGGGTCATCATAGGAGATTTCAATGCGCACCACCCCTGCATAGTGAAGAACTAGGACAAATGCAAGAGGACGAACATTAGCAAACATTGCCTACAGCCATGGCCTTAATCTCCTGAACGATGGTAGCCGCACCTTTCTTCCACGCATGACATATGACAGTTCTTACTTTCGTCTCTAACTCTCTCGCCAGATGTGTCAGATGGCTTCCAGATGTTGGGACACATGGGAGTGATCACAATCCCCTCGTGTCCATATCTGGTCCACGGAAGACCATTCGAACTATTCAATGGACCACCTTGAGATCTGACATGGGAGATGCTTGCAACGAGAGCCTAAGATCAGGGGTTAGAGAAAACAAATAAATGTATAATGAAGAACGCCCCTCGCACGTTGACAATCTCTTCCACGCAAGCGATTTCGACATTGACTTGGAGTGACTTCGAGATCTTCGACGCCGGGCGGAGCGTCGATATCGGCGCACGAAATCAATCCACAACCTTAGGGCAGCCTGGAGGATGCAAAAGAAGATTCAACGGCACATGGTTAGACTTAGCGTCAGGAATGTTGGACAACGTACGTTTTGCCAGACACTAGATCTCCGCGAGCCACTTTATCGCATTCGGAAAGTGGTGCAAGGTCTGCGTTGCCTCCCGGAACAGCGTTTTCCAATTCAAAGCGCTCGCACTTTTTCAAGGACGGGCAAGACATCGATGCCGCAGATGATTTTTTGCGCGGATCACCAACCAAGCGACTCGTCCAGATTTTCCATCCCAAGGTGACGTCCCCCTATTCCCGTGACTGGCCACATGCACCTTCCTTTTACAATGGAGGAGCTCGAGGCGGCACTGGCTCTCTGCAGGCTTTCTACCTCTCCGGGTCCAGATGGTATTCCATACCGACCTTGTACAACCTCGGACAGTGTCCAAGGAGAGAAAACTATTGAGCCTTTACAACTCCTCATGGTAGGATGGCGATGTTCCGGACGACTGGAAAGTAGGCCGTTTGGTGCGACGCCCCTCTTGAAGCAGGGCCAATCCCCACTCGAGCTCGCCTTGTACCGTCCCGATAGCGCTGGCCTGCTGTGTATGAAAGATCACGGAACGCATGATCCTTGGCCCCGTGCAGTGGTATCTTGAACACTACAAGATCTATCCGAACTCCAAGGCTGGTTTTCCGACGTGACCACTTTTCCAACGACAGTAGTTGATCTCGCTTCGTATGCCCAACACGAAAATGTACCGTAAGCGACTATCTGCAGCTTTGTTGCTTGATGTGAAAGACGCATACGGTAACGTATTACATGAGGCCTTTCTCGATGCTCTTGCGGCGGCTGACCTCGGTGGCCTAGTTTTTTTCCGTGGATTGCAAGTTATCTGGCTGGAAGGTCATTCTTTGTGTTAACATACGATGGACCCAACTAAACGCTATACCTCAAGGGGACGTTCCTCAAGGCGGAGTTCCTCAAGGCCGAGTTCTCAGACCGACGCTATTCAACTTTGCACTTGTTTGTCTTGCTGAGTACTTGCCATCTACCATCATTTGAATATACACAGGCGACATCTGTGTCTGGACTTCTGCAGTCACACGTATCAGATACGTGCGCGGCTTCAAAAAGCAGGAACTCTGACAGCGAGCTACTTGTGTAAACAAGGTCTCAGCATATAAGCAGCAAAATGTGCACAAGTGACAAGTGGCTTTCACTCGCAAACCAATGATGTCTTATGCCATCTCAATCAACAGGCGGCCCATTTGTTACGCCAGAACTCATAGGCTTCTGGGCGTAATCATTGACAGGGATCTCTGCTGGAGGCCCCACGTGGCCTATACGAAGCAGCGCCTGACAGCAAGTTCCCAGTTCAAGTTCTCGGCAGGAAAGTCGTGGAGGATGTTAGTAGACCCAATGCTGGAACTTTGCAGAGCACTGTTTCTCGGTTTTCTGAGATATTGTCTGCGAGTGCTGAGCAATTTTTGCAAAACAAATATTATGGTTCCGCATGGGAGGACAAGCGCAAGCACAGATGTACGTTTGCACAGATGTACGTCAACAGAGGCAACTATTGCGATTGCTTGTGACCATCTAATGCAAACTCACATTACGGTGGAAGTCCTGAGAACGCACGTGAGACGTTTTGCACTTGCTTCGTGTCATCACCTTTGCCACACGGCCCTAAGACAGGCGCCAAGCATCGTTCTCTAAAAATTTTCTCAAGTACAACCACAAACTTGCCTCGAGCTTCACCTCTGTATCTAAACCATCGATGCCCCCTTGGTGTCTTATTCGACCCACAGTGCATGTGAGCTAGCCAGGAACCCGGAAAAAATCTGAGCTGTCGTCGTCGCCTGTGCTGAATTAACTGTCCCTGCTTCTTTTGGACGAGAGGTACGCTGACAGTGTATATATATATATACCCCGATAGTTCCACAAGCCTCCAGTGTGCGTCCAGTGCAGCGGTTGTCCCAGCAAGAGCTCTTGCCATCAGCATTAGGACTGACCACCCCACGACGTAGATCGCTGCGGAGCTAGCTCCTCTGCGCACTGCACTTTGATCAATCGGGAACCACCTCAACAATTGTCTATCTTCCGCGATTCCAAGGCAGCCCTACAATCCATGCTATCAGCATTACGTCGTGGACCATACGAACAGCTCGCATTTGAAATTCGATGTCATCTTCATACATTACATGAGAAAGGGCACCACGTAACATTTCAGTGGCTTTCAAGTCACTGCGGCGTTATATGGGAACGAACACACCGATAATGCCGCTCAGGCAGCTCTTGAAGGACACACAGGAAGATACCAGACCACTTTCAAGGTCTCACGCTGCCAGCAGTCTTCGAGGGCTTGCACAGGAGATCACGCCCTCTCTATGGCGTCCACCCAAGCAGCCAGACCAACCAGACCAAAAGTCAACAACCCCATGTTTCTTTATACATCTTTATATGCCAACTAAACTCAGCCGAAGAGAGGGATTTGCTTTATCGTTTATGGTTAGGTGTGGCATTCACCAAATCTTACTGCTTCCGCAATCGAATGACCGGCGACGCTCTCTGCGATGCCTGTCGTTGCGAGGAGACGCTACGCCACATCCTGGGTGACTGTGCCGGTATATAATGTTATGAGACAGTCACTGGAATCCGTTCTAGCGCACCTTGACAATAGACAAATGTCTGTTGAAACTATTCTTGCATGTCGTCGACAGAGGACATCGCAGCTGAAGGCGACCAAGGCACTACTGACGTTTTGTAGCGAGAGCTACACTGGCCGTATTCTACACTCGCCAGTGGGCGAACCGCTCACCGCGTCATCTGGCATGACGTCAGAGGAGGAACCAGTGAAACCACATCGCAACCGCGCTTACAGTTGAAAGTCAGCGCTGTGTGTGTGTATGTGTGTGTGTGTGTGTGTGCATGCGTGCGTGCGTGCGTGTTCTACTCTATCCGCGTTCAGTCGCGCTGTTCAAACTTAACAGAGGAGGAGCCGGTGCTGCATCACATATATATGGTTCGGTGCGATTCATCGGTAGATAAGGAAAGTGAGTCGGAGAGACTGAAAGAAGCCAGGCTTCGTTGTCGGAACGAAACCAAGAGCAGGCAGTGAGCCGAGGAGACGAAGGAAGAACGAGTCGCACGCCTCGAGAAGCGTAACCGTACAAAGAACCAAGCTAAACAATGGACAGATTCAGTTGGGAGTCCGCGGCAGCGCTGCGGACGCAGCCTGCCAGCCATTTTCTATGGACAGGCTGCGTCCGCAAACCTGTTGCGGACGCTCGACTAAATCTCTCTAATAAGATTAACCGTACCTCTCGCTACGGACACCCATGCATAATTGAGTTAAGCCGCCACCATTTTTTAAGAACGTACTCGAACAAGCGGCTGTTACAGTGATGTCGCGTACCACGCCAGAGTGATGGACTGTGACTGACTGCGTGTTTTTGTGTGTTGTGTTATGGCTATCTTTGTCTCTTTCCAGTATTTCTTCTCCCTCTTTCAATATTCCCCATCCCGTTTCTATGTGTAGGGTAGCAAACCGGTCTTCCTGGACTGGTTAATCTTTCTGCCTTTCCTTCTCTGCCATTTCTTCTCTCCTGAGAAGACCAATCTGTTAGCTCACGGCCCAAGTATCCTGGACTACGGACGCCGCCCGCCCTTGACGACTCTCTAGTGTCGTCATATCACATTACTGAATAAATTTATATCTCGCCCTCCTTTGAGTGATTTCCAGCCGCCTAACAGCATGCCCATCTGTAGACAAACCAGTGACTAAGCGGTAGCCCACTTTTAGAGTCACCCATAAATATAACGTTAATTTAAGAAGTTAGACGGTTCTATGAAGACAAAGTTACTAGAAATTGTGCCTACTTTATTTTACGACACGTATTACTGTGCTGCGTCTTGCGCGGTCTTCCTTCATGCATAAGCTGGATTTAATGACCGTTATAATGATAACTTGTATTTCGCAATTTGCAGTAGGTAGGCGCGCCGGTTTACTGATACACCGGCTCGTGTAAGCTCTATCTCTGTTACAGCCTTTTTTGCTGGAAAAAGTCAGCAGTTGGCTGCTTGACCTTACGTAGAACAGTGCTACCACTCCAGGTAAGGGCAGCGTAAAATTTAGCCACGACAAGACATAAAAGAGATCAGAATAATCCTGCTGCTTCGCCTGAAAACCTTTTCCTTAGGTTTCTGGCCTGTTCTAAAAGGTGTAACGACATGTAAGGTACTCACGGATTGAAACCGGACAATTTAGGGCAAAGTACGGCACATACTTTCGTTTCCACCGGCATAAGTTCGGGTCATATTGGCGCAATTTTCGAGTAGAAAGCGCACATCAGATACCAACATTATCTTTAAAGACCAGATTCGCCGCGAAATGGCGTCCTGATCTCGAGCAGGAGCGCATACTAGTGGTTATATTGAAAAATATCACGTCGCGTTTTAATCTGTTGATAGATTTGGTGCATCAACGTGAGCGTTTTTTGTTTGTTTATCTCTTTCGTTCCATTGCAGCATTGTGCCATTGTAGCGAAAGTCTCCACCAAGAAGGCATTTATCTTCCTCAGGGGGGGGACATAAAATCCGGTGGAGACGTTGACTCCAGAAGTACATCTCTCGGTGAAACACTGTTCTTAGCAACTGTTGATTTGTGAACGGCTTCGTGCGTCTGTCGATTTACCGCAAAACTCACCGAGTATACGAGCGACAGAGTGCGAGAGGTCCTGCTTGTCCGCGCAGCATGACTTCCGGGGCTGGTCGGCCCTTACAAAGCTGGAGACAACTGGGTGCCGCTGACTCAGGAACTGGTCCATCACCGAACATGCAAGACCTGATCTTCTGCGGCGCGCTGATACCGATAACAGCTTCAGCACCCGCGGAGTCGCTCACCACTCCAACGTCACCGATGGTTCCCCACTGAATGGCCAACCCTGCATTGAAAAGAGCACTGAATAGTTCAATAAAGCACTGCTTTGGGCTAGTTGGTGCAAGTTGGACATAAGTTCGGGGTTTTGCGCTGCATGAGCAGTACAGAGGAACACTTTCAAAAGCACAGAAAAAAAAAAAACACAACCAGTATAAGCCACAGCGAATGTTGCGTCCACATGTTCTGGTTTGTTTTTTCTGAGCTTTCATCCCTCTGTACCGCCAGTGCAGCGCAAAACCCCGCAACATATGTACAAGCCATGAGTAGCTTCGTCGTGATATAATCCATTATCACTGAATATTTACACAAGCAGTTGTAATTTTTCATGGCGACTGGGCTTCGCTGTCCAAAAGTATTGCACGTGCTATCGTTCGGCACAGGCCGCGCCTGAATGTACGAGAAGCCTGTCGGAACGTACATTCTACCCAGACCTCATTGAAGACGAGTACACAAGGCGTTTCAATAAATATGTCCGAAAAATCCTCAAAAAAGTAAGCCAAATGGAACATTTGCTCGATGCATTCATAATGACTTCTTTTTTGTGGTTTCAGACATCTTAACATGTCTAGAGACATGAAGTACAGCAGTAATTAAATAAAGTTTATTTATTATACTTTTAATGAGTGGATGCAAGTGGGGGGGCAAAATGGAAATACAGGTGGTAGGGAACATGGGCACTTCCTGCGAAGAGATATTGTGTTACTGCCCGACGTACGCAAACGAGAGGCTTCACCTCCGCACTGTTCTAGATCAACTGGACGGAAGCGCTTTCGCAGTCGAGAAGGTGTTGGGCACCATGGGGCTGCCCATTCACAGTTCCGAAAGGCAACGAAAGCGCTGTTGCGTTTTCTCAAGGACACAGGACTGATTCGTCGTTTGTGATGCCAAACGTGGAACTGTTACGTCGGCCTCAGTGACTTTTTTCTCCTCCTCTGTAACTTTTCTTCCCTCTCCCCCCCTTCCTCCGTGCAGGGTAGCCTACCGGGCTCAGCCCAGGTTAACCTCCCTGCCTTTCTTCTACTCTTATTCTCTCTCTCTCTCCTGCGAAGAGCCCACTGTCGCTTTATTATTGAAGAAGTTATTATGGCGATGAAATTTGACTAAAGTAACAGTGTTTTTACTACAACCACTGATCGACATACGGCCTGACTATACGGCCTGGGCTCCTGGGCACACCACGTCAGACCCCACAACTGCCATAAGGTGGCGCCTGCAGAGCTAAACGTGTTCTACTGAGAAGAACACTACTTCCCCGTCCACAAGAGTGCACCGGGAAGTAGTGTTTTAAACTACAGGCCCATTTCATTGACAAGTGTGGCTTGTAAAATAATTGGGCATGCTCTGTTTACCAATGTTATCACTCATATGAACACGCATTCCTTACTTAATCCTCAACAGCACGGCGTTTCGTAGTCATTTTTCCTGTACAACACAGTTACGTGAAATGACACACAACTTATCATGTCCTTTAGATAACGGTTTCTCTGTTGACTGCTTGTTCCTAGATTTAAAAAAACAAGCCTTTTTCACTGTACCCTACTCGTTATTAAGTGTAAAACTTGAAAAAATGTATACGGTGAACGACACTTGTGAACTGGAAAACGAGTACGGTATCTAAATTTGAAAAGGCGAAAAGGTTGTTTTCAATGGTAAGACATCCCAGGAAGTTGATGCGTCTTCTGGCATGCCCCAAGGGTTAGTCTTGGGTCCACTGTTGTTCCGCACCTACACAAATTACATTTGTTCCGGTGTTTCACCACAAATGAAATTATTTGCCGATGACTGTGTTTTGTACAGAAATATACATAGCTCCCGTGATTGCCCTAATCTTCGAAAACTCATTTTATACTGTAGGTTCAACCAGGGTGCAATAAGTTAAGGAACACAGGTGTCTGTGTATATTTTACACCGGACCTTTCCTGGAGCCGTCAAATCAATAACGTCACAAATAAAGCAGGAAATGTTCTAGGTTTCCAGCGCAGAAACGCAAAAAAAGTTACCAGTTGAGGCCAAGACTCAACTATACATGTCCTACGTCCGATCTATCTTAGATTATGCTTGGGCAGTGTGGGATCCGTGGAAGGCAGGTGAGGTGTCCAATTTAGAAAAAAAATAAAAAACATGGCTGTTTGGTCTGTGTGCTTTGATTTTCACCAGCAATTTTAGTGTTTCAAAAGCAAAAGAAACTGTCGCTTGGGAACTTCTACACAAATGAAGGGAATATCTGAGGTTGAAACTATTTCGCAACATATTTCATAATCGAACAGGTCTGGATCCCCGGCGATACTTTCGCGAACCGGATTACGTTTCACAGCGACTGGACCATACCAATAAGGTAAAGGAAATAAGCTGTAGGACTGAAGCATTTTTAAACTGTCATTTTTTTCCCGGGACGATAGGCCGGTGAAATAGGCTGCCTCCTGAAGTAGCAAAAATTACTTTACATGATGCATAGTCATGTTCACTGCAGGGTCTGCAGTAGTGTACTCGCGCGGTTGTGTAAGTACGAAACGGTATTACGAACCTACTTTATATTGTGTACTCCCATTTGCCACTACGTAGGTGCACATTATATTTCCTTTTTATTGTGTTTAGGAAGTGTTAGCATCTGTATTCGGTAGTGAAATATTGTATTATTCCCCCCCCACTGCAATACCCTTGGACGCTGTGGGTACTATAATGAATGAATGAATAAAAATAAATAAATAAACAAATAAATAAGGCGGGACTGCACATGCAAACGCGAGCCGGCCAAACTCCACCACTTCCCCTCCTAGAGGTAAACAGCTTTGGGCTAGAGGTGAAGAGCTTTGCTGTGAGAACTCTGTACAGGCAACGACTAAAAATCAGCGCTTTAGCTGAATAGAACCCAGGCAGCCTGCGTGACAGTCAAGAATTTTAAAACAGAGCCACGGCACTGCTTGAAACTGCTTTGGAAGGAGACCGATACAGGCGTGATGCCAATCGAACAGTCACGTAAACAGGGCTAATATTGAGTGGCCAAAGCATAGAATCGCCTTATGCATCACACCATGCGAACTGCGCAATAAGTGGGCGTTCAAAGCTGCTCCCCGATTACAAATGGGCTCAGCTGTAATTCATCATCATCATCATCATTAGCCATATATCTGCTAAGTGCGCAGCTGCTCACGTTGTATCCAATCTCCGATGACGATGAGAATCATGACGACAACGATGAAAATAATGACGGTAAAAAAACTGGGGCACCCTTAAGCTTCGGCTTCAAGAGCTTAACGCGGATAGCGATATCCTGTCCCGAGTGCGTACTTCAACCACTTAGTGCATACTTGCTATGCACCCACTACGTGGTGTTAAGGGAATAGCGCAGTATGGTGTGTGCCTTTTGCAATGGGTGAGCGGCTTATCGTTATGATAGTGGCTAAATCATTATGATAGTCACATGTTATGACGCCCGATGGCAATGTACGCTTGTACCATGCAATATTACTGGGATATTGCATGTTATATTGCGACGCCTATATAAAGGACGCTTGCGTTTGCGAGGCATGAAAGTTACTTTCACTGCATTTCCAAGCAGAGGAAGTTATTTTGACTGTGTTTCCAAGCAGAGGCGTGGCTGTGTGGTAGAACACGTGCTTGCCACGCAGACATCCTGAGTTCGATCCTTATCCGGACCCGGAAATTTTTGCTATTTATTTTATTTGCATCTTTCTCGATTTTTCGGTCACAACCAAGACGCCGACACCGACGCCGACGCCGGAATGTCTGCGAAACGAGCTCTTTAACGCTATCGCGTTAATATAGCCATACTAGTTGGCTTTCGCCTTGGAGTTGTCTTAGGCGAGTGCTAAGGGAGCCTGTCAATCCCATGCGAAGCATTCCTCAGCGAACCACTTTGACTGCTTCCGTATCTATCTATCTATCTATCTATCTATCTATCTATCTATCTATCTATCTATCTATCTATCTATCTATCTATCTATCTATCTATCTATCTATCTATCTATCTATCTATCTATCTATCTATCTATCTATCTATCTATCTATCTATCTATCTATCTATCTATCTATCTATCTATCTATCTATCTATCTATCTATCTATCTATCTATCTATCTATCTATCTATCTATCTATCTATCTATCTATCTATCTATCTATCTAGCTACGTCTTGCTGCTTTCGCCGTCGTCTCCTAAATTTGGGGAGTACCAAAATCGGCATAGGAGGACATGAGTTTCTGAAGAACACGATTCACAGCTAACATGAGTAACGGGACTTACCTGACGCGTACGTCATGAGTCCCTTTCCTCCAGTCTTGTGTGGCACATACCATTTTATTACAGCCTTTGGCTATTGGTATGACGGCCACGGCCTTTTGTATACGAGTATTCGCCGCAGGTGATTCGCAGAGAAGACAAGAATAGACTTCGGAAATGTTAAGGCGATAGCATTAGGAGCCTGAATGGTAGAAAACCCTGTGGCGCCATTGGCATCGTGGTCGATGAGTGAGAAATCTCTTCGGAAGCAATGAAAAAAGTCATGGCTGGAGACAGAATCCAACCCAGTCATTCTGCGTGGCAGTTAAGTATTCTACCACGGAGCCGCGTGAGTGCTTCAAGCATCTTAACAAAAGCGCCTTATACAGGAGTCATACCGGGAAACGTCAATCATGCTTGTAGTACTGGCTGGCCTGTAGTACTAGCAGTAGTTATAACAATGCAATAAACACTTACTTCGCAAGCTATAGTCAAGCGTGGATCGAATACGCCGATGATCGCTACTTATCGCATGCATATCATCGCACCGTAACACGCACTTTGACATAAAATTGACATCGCTTTAACGTGAAACCCATTCACCATGATAGAGTCAACTATTAGGCATATCAACATGTACACCAGCAAGCGGTACATTTGGAATCACAAACGTCGCTCAGGAGCAGCAGGACCTTATGCTTTCAAGCTCATCCATGAAAGTCCAGCTTAAGAAGGCGTACATGGCCAGGGTGGTCGCTCGAGCTTGCCAGATATGTCCGACAATTCACGCTGTAAAGTCATAAATAACTGGTATGATATACACACTCCAGTTGGCTTTGACCACGTTGTGTTGTTTACTGTGCACGTAATACACATAAGTGCAAACTTCAGAAGGCGCCAGCCAATGGCAGTGGCCGCTGGTTATATCGGCTATCCGCGTACTCAACCCGTATACTCCTTACTTACTGAGCTAATGATGTGAAAATACTTTGTGCGTCATACTACCGTCACAAATAGTTAGTGTTTGCACAGCTATGACGCGCCAATGAAACTCATACTGAAATCGACGTCCGAAGCATAAGCGATGGCGGCTTGCTATGGCTTACCAGGCAGCCCGTCAGCGGCTCGTTTCTCGCAGATTCGCTCCATGGCGGAGTTGGCGTAGGCATAGTTTGTCTGGCCAGTGTTGCTGCGCCCGCAAGATGTGGTTGAGAAGACGACAAAATGGTCGAGCTCCGGGCACAGCAGTCGCGATAGCCGGTCAAGGAGCAGCGTGGCGGCTACTTTCGGCTTGCACACTGCTTCGAATGCCTCGACAGTTTGGCTTTCGATGAGGGCGTCGCTAAGAACCTGCGAGGGAACGGTCAAAGCTTAATTATTAGCAGCAAATCTGTTTAGCAAATCCTTCCTTGTGAGTCGATCGCCGAAAACTATCATAACATGACTGGTATCTGCCACTGTGCACCCTACCAGACGCTGTTATCATAATAAACAGAAATGTGCCACGGAAATTGGGTAAATCCCGCTACTCACCCCTAGTGCACTAAAATACAAAGAAGGCAACAGTTAGCCCAACAAATGGCTGGGAAGCAACATCTGCGAGCCGAAGACCCTGAGTACTTACAACGAGAGAATACTAGAGAATGGGAAAGACAACAGTGGTTGCGGGAAGACCCCAAAGCGATGGAAGGTGTGCGCCAACGACGACGTGCCCGTAGAGCTATGAGAGCTGCGAACGCTTGGTTTCAGCGGAAGTTTCTGTCTCTGGAATTTGGACAACCTTGTCGTGTCTGTGACTGTCTGCAGTTTAATGCAAACCTCTCTGAGCTGAGAATAAACGTAAAAGCAACATAGCATCACCTAGCTAAAGCCTAGCAACGTCCCACAAGCAACCTAGAAACAGCCAGCCTCACTTAGCTACGGCCTTGAAACAACCTAGAAGCAACCAGATAATTCTTCAGAATCGTCCAGTTTAACGGTTTCGAAGCCTTGCGTCGCTTGAGTGCGAGCTTTGCCATTTTTAGGGGCGAAGCTCCTTATGGCATCACCTGGGCGGTTCTCGGTTGTCGATGCATCCTGAGTAGCCAGTAGCGTCTCCCTTAGCATACAGTAGATGGCGCTGTCCCATAGAGATGCATGCAAACTGCAATTGGGTGACGATATACTAGATGGCGTCAGTGGTTTTTCGTATACGTTGATGATTAAACATGATAGATGGCGCTGTTACAATAAGACAATGCGCTGCGACAGTACGTGATATGTATCGCCCTCTCCTCTCCTACGCTTCCCCCTCTTTCTCCTCTCCTACGGTCCCCCCCCCCCCCCCTATCTTGCCTCGCGGCGCCGACGCAGGCAGCGTCGCGAGGCAGCGTCGCGGCAGCGTCTTGATTGAAAAAACCGACTGCTCGCGCTGCACAACCGTTCACTGACCACCGCGTATATATAGGCACTGGATTTCGACCCTCCAAGGTAGTGCCTGTGTGAGATGTCTCCTGTGCGTGATTAAACAATAAAAAAAAATCACAGCGTACATGTAAAATTAAAGTGAGCTGCAAGTCGCCATGACTCTCATCGACCCTTTAGTATAAACGCGCCCGATCTCACGTCGTTGATGATGTACTGCGCAGAATTCGCGGAAGATTGACGGTTTACCGATGAACCTCCGCAGCTTCGCCCACTCATCATCATTCACTCCGTGGATATGCTGTGATTTTTTTTAAGACATACTTACATGGCATTCCTTTTTTTTTCACATAGCGGTCATGCATGGCAAAGCTGAAGACAAAGACTATTTCTGATCTAACTTTATGTCTCACGTTGGCCTCCTTTGCTTGTAAAGTTATTGGACTTGTTGCTTGTAAAGAGCCGTGTGCCTGAATGAATTGTTCCGATTTGCTAATCAGCGTTGGGGAAAGAGAAGAGTTGGAAAAAGAGGGGAATAGAGAAGGTGCTGATTATGATGATGATGGTGGCGGTAAAAAAGAAAGCCTCAATTTCCAAACGCTTTTTCGAATCTCTTGGACTGTTCATTCTCGTGTAAACAGCTGTCGCGGGCTTTAAGGGTGTAGCACTGATGATGAGTATCAGGTTTGTATCCCAACAGAACTTTTTCCTGTGATATATTTCAACACGAATGTTCTCAGTGATTGCCATTGCGTAGAGCATCGCGGGCAGACGCACACGATGTGTTGATTGTTCTCAAGAGATCGAAGCACATTTCTTGTGATTCGGACTTGCCGCACGGCTGATAAGGTGTAGGTAACGACGAGTGAGCGCCACACATAGTGGCAATGTGTTCAGGAAGCTTTTACTGCACGTGTTTCGATGCGATCCCAAACCACAACCTTCCGAAGATTGTGGGTTAGGATAAAACCGATGGAAAACGGTACTTTCTCGTCAAGTGTAATTTATTTCAAATTTTGGTTATAATTACCACGCTAAGGTTAAACACAACAAAATAATATTCCCTATGGTTCCTTGGCTTAACTGCCTGTTTATTTCATTCCGGTTGTCTAAAGAAGAAAGAAGCCCTTTCGAAAAAGCAAAGAAAAATACCTTGTTTCGTTCATTAGTAAATAGTATGCCTAGAGTAAACTGCGGAGTGATACTATTGTCAAACTATCGCGTGGCTTCACCAGCGTTGCCGGCGTTAGGAAACGCAGTTTAAGAGACGCGTTGTTAGGACTGTCGAAGCTAACGGTATTGCGCACGCATGTGCTCGTGCCTTATTTGGGGAATACATGTATAAATGTGGGTACACCACATTTATACATGTGTGTAATTAGGTGGGTAGATGAGATCAAGAAGTTTGCAGGTATAACGTGGCAGCAGAAAGCACAGGACCGGGTTGATTGGCGAAACATGGGAGAGGCCTTTGCCCTGCAGTGGGCGTAGACAGGCTGATGATGATGATGATGATGATGTATAAATGTTGTTTTAGGAGATTGTGGACCACAGTGTTTATGAACCAACTAGCCCACCTAAGAACCCTTCTGTGTTGGAGGTTTAAGTTTAAGAAGTTCTGCCAGGAAGGTTACTCGCCATCGCGAGGTTGAAGATCCCGCCTACGGGTCCCGTGGCGGCGGCTTCTTCGATGACCATCCGAGCTGCTTCGTCAGCTGACCATGTCGGCTTTTCTGACCAGCACCTCGACTCCAACGGCGCGCCAGCGGCGCAGGCAGAGCTTCTGGTAACCAGTCCTCAACCCTGAGCGGGAGGTGAGTAGCAGCTTGCGGCATCCACGAGTCACCATCCAGTCGGCGAGCTCCAGACCGAAGCCACCCAGGCCCCCGGCGATCACGTACGACTTGTGCCCGTGGAAGTGGGTACGCACCATGGACCTCTATTTTGAACGGGCGCTCAGGGTTGGCGTGCCCGTCGACGTCTTCCGGTCGGATCTGATGGTAATTAAATTTCGTATTAATCGTCGTAGTAATAATAAAAGTAGTTGGAGTTTTAAACCCCAAAATACAATATGATTATGAAGGACGCCGTAGTGAAAGACTCCGGAAATTTTGACCATTTGGTGTTCTTTAACGTCTAAATCTATGAACAGTGGTCTCTAACGTTCCGCCTCCATCGAAATGCGGCTGCCGCGGCCCGGGATTTGATCCCGTGAGATTCAGGTTAGCAGTCGAGCGCCGTAACCAGTAGAACCACGGTCTCAGGGTTGCTTGCTAAAGTAAGTGCCGTTGCGCAAAGCCGCCGTGGGGGTGTGCCGACGGCTTTGAGACAAAATTAAGCGCGGAGACGCCGGACACAGAAATAGTAGAACCGAAAACGCAAATGCCTTCCATAAATGAGTTACTACCGACTACAGTTCAGCTTCCCGTCCTAAGCCTCACGATAGCGCGACATTCCCTTCTACTTCCATTATCTAATATCGGCGAAACCATTGAATTGAATTCACTGACGCGTAGTTCTACTTCTTCCACACCTTGGTGCTTTAATGCATGTTGAGAATATTTAGTACTAGAGAACTGAGTGCGTTCGCATTCATGCAGTGTTTTTGATATTGATTCGGCTAGTTTGGAGGTGTGCGTTCTTGCCGTGAGAAAACACCAGGCGACGAAGCTACCTGGCCGGAAGCATTCACATGTCCAATTGCCGGTTGAATTTATGTCGATGACGTAATGATCCGCTCGCATAAACCTTGCATAAGAAGCCTCACGGCTGTTCATCACAAACATGATTTACTTTCTGTGCTTCGTTGGGTATACAGACAACTTCGGCTTCTGCCACCACCCGGGAAAAATAATATGAGAAGTTAAGCCACTGGGAATCCATATCTACAGAGTGCGCCATAGGTATATACACGGTGCTATGAACATGAATCCCGCGAAGTACGATCCTAAATCTTTTCCGGATGGACTTCGTTGGTTGTGGCGTACCTAGTTAAAGAACGCGAGGAGAACTGTGACTGCAAGCGACTGTCGCGGCGCTTTCTGCTACGTTATTTACATGTTAGCGAGCACCACTCGTACCAGAGGGCGTCACGCGACGTCCTCTGGCAAAGTGTGCTCCACGTTCTCGAACTTTGCATGAAAAAGCCTGGAAGAAGTGACAGATGAAAAACAAGAGACGAACAAGCGATGAAAAAGCCTTGAACAAGTGGTGTCGCTGCAGGCGTCGTTTCGACAAGTTGTCTTGTTTTTGTAAGGGCAGCAACTGGTTTCCCTTAGCAACATGTTTGTGTGCGCATTCAGCCTCCTCTTCCAAGAACAGAAGGAGAAGAACAATTTGTCCAGTAATTCTGACCAGATTTTTGGTCTCTTGAATGACACATGTCTCATGTGTGGTTAGCAGGGGCTTGACGCAGAGGGAGTTTCCAGAAAACAAGGGATTCAGCGAAGGTCTTTTCACGTGTCGTTTCGAGCGTAGGCGTGGCGCTCGCGTTATTCGGACGCTTCTGCGGTGACTTGTGCGCGAACGTGACATTAACAGATTGCCATAACAGCGTCTTAACTGAGGTTGCTAAATAGGTGGCTCACCTGTATCGCAACTTTTCCGATGTGCTTTCCGGAAGCCATGAACCGGAAGGCTTCCTCGGCCTCGTCTCGCGTGAACAGCACGGTGTCCAGAGGCCGAACGACACCGGAAGCGATGCCGTCGCGAACCATTTCGAAGAGGCGACGCCTCTCAGCATCCAGAAAAAGTTCACCCTGAAGCTCTCTGTTCAACTTTATGCCGTGGAAAGAGAAGTTACGCTGGAACACGCTCGTGCTTAAGGGTGGGCTCTTGGAGAAGTCCAGGTTTCCGATCTCCAAGAAGCGGCCGTGATCTGCCAGGCAACGCACACTAGCCTGGAGCTTTTCCTCGGCCAACGAGTTGAGGACAAGGTGGACTCCTTCGGAAGAGATGAGTGTGAATCACGCAGTTAATGTCCTTTGGCTCACGAAGCTCAAATAAAAACTCGGATGCTTCTCCTGTGCGACATCCTACATGCGGAGAGCAGGGTTTTCTGCAAAATGCACTGACGAGGACACAGGAAGACAGACCACCCAACCAGTGGTGTCTTCTTGCATCCCTGTCCGTGCGTTTTGTTGGAAACCTTCCTCATGATGAGCAGCCTACTAGCTCAGGCAAGCACTAGTCCTTCTTGTGAACAATTAACGTGTGCTCTTCGAATTAGCGCGTGAATATTTGATTTGTTTTGCTGAAAGCTAAGAAAAAGCATTCTGGAGGAACTATTATTTATTAATTATTAGGAAATGATAATGAATAATCATTGTTAACGGGTGTTCCTCCCATTTTTTTTGTCTGAAAAGCGAATGTCTTGTGTAAATAAATAAATAATTAGACATCATGCTCGCCTTTCCAGCAAACTAGTGGGAGGGAAAAGAAACGTGAAAAAGTGGTAGCGCAGGAAAAACAAGGCGAGAGATGGCGTGGACGCGTTAGAAGAACAATACACGAAATAATATACTGTCCTCTGTTCCCATCAATATTCAAGTCATCAAACTGAACAATGCACACATGCCGGACAGTTCAAAACGTCCACAGTGACACATTTCTTCAATAAAGGCATCAAATAGCAAGGAGAGGTAGTAGCTGGGTAGCGTGTTCCAATTGTTTACTGCAGAGCAAAGATTCCTGAATGAGATCGTGCTCGAAACTTACGACACGACATCTCAATTCGGCAATAGTTGTACAATACGAGAAACATTGTACTAATTATCCTAACTAACTTGTTAACTGTATGCCAGACTTCTATCAAGGGAGCTCTGGCGGTAATGAAGCCCTACAGCAATGAAGTTATTTCCTGGTTTAGCGTATGTAGTACAAATTCTGCATTGGAACCATTTCTGTTTGTCCTGCAAACAGGATTAAGCGTTGTCCAGAATATTTTACGCACGATCAGTTCTCACGATGTTTAGCATGAGGACCTGGCTGGTTTGTCTCCAGTCACAGCGATGCTCTTTGCAATCTCAAGCTGCTCTAGGAGACGCATATTCTTTAGAGCAAATAGCTAATACTGCCTCTCGCCTTCTAGCAAATAGCTAAAAGGCGAGAGGCAGTATTAAGTAAGTCCTTGCAAATCAACACTCACCTCTGCCCTTGGTCTCGCTCAGTATGTGCGCCTCGAAGGAGGTGTCGCGCGAGCTGGAGAAATGCTTATCTTCCAGCTCTGGGAAGCGACGTTTGAGAAACTCGCGCTTCTCCGCAGAACCTGAACGCCAAACGAAAAAAAAAAATTCCACAGTTTTGCCTCAAGGGCCATGCAGTCAGTGAGATAGCAACAAATTAGAATGTTATTTGAAGGCTAGTATCTCCATTACAGAGCCTCCTTCGTGTCGTTACTTAAGAATACGCTGGCGTAAGAGGGCGCGTAAGAATTTGCGCTGGCGTAATGTGTGCAGCTTGCATCAGTGGCGGAAGGCTGGAACCAACAGCGGAGCGCGAGATGCGGCCATTTCAACGTAGAGTAGGCGCTGTCTGAGGCAAGGCAAAACATAGTAGTACGGCCGGCACAAGACTATCGTCTTTCGACGACATTTGCAGCGAAGCACGCAGATACGCAGCCAATTTTTTTTTTCGATCCACATCATGAGTGAGTATAGAAATAGGACACTTTTGCGTGCGCGTCTCAAGGGCAGTTTTGAAATTGAAAGAAAGTATAGGAGCGTTGTGCGATAGAAAAGACGCAAAAGTTCTTCCGAGATCTCCGTACCGGCATCAGTAAATGGTGTATGTGAATAGCTCGCCTTTAGTACGGGGTTGAGTTGTCTAACGCATCGCGCTGTGTAGCCAGGGGTCGCTGGTTCGAATCCGCGGCCAGGTGCTTCAGAATATATATATATATATATATATATATATATATATATATATATATATATATATATATATATATATATATATATATATATATATACATATCGGGGACATGACGGCGACGGCGAAAATCCGCCGAGAGGATCCATATAATTGCTATCGCAATAAAAGAAAGAAAGGTAGTACGTGAGACACGCACACCAAGCTTCACTTGCCCCTATTTTTCTGATAGGATAAGGGCTTCTAAGTTTTTGCTTTTGACCCAGCTCCAATGCTACTAAAGCAGGAGTTAAAGATGAAGGAGAGATGGGTGCCACCTACCGACGGTGGTGTAGACGGTGCATCCCATGGAGAGGGCGACGGTAATGGCTGCCTGTCCGACACCTCCACTACCAGAGTGGATTAGCACCTGTCTCTCCGGGTCGCATGTTGCCTCGGATTATCAGCGCATAGTAGGCAGTCGAGTAGACTATCGGAACAGTGCAGGCTTCCTTGAGGCTCCACGTTTCGGGGACCTCCCATGTGAAATCGGGGTCCGCTATGGCCACGGTCGATATGGCGTGGCTTCGCGCTATGCACATTATTCGGCGGACCCTGGCTGTCTCGGCCGGAGAACTCCTGGCCTATGACGCAGTCCGAAAAAGCCCATTTGTCTGGAATGACAGTTCAAACATCGATATTGAACTGCTAAAGGAAGCGCACCACCAACGCGTGGAGGCAGGCTGTCTAACATGTCAAACGCCCTACTATTACAAGTCAATGGGCTTGCGTTACGCTTTGTCATCATACTTACACGCTTGTTTAGGAGCGAAGCTCCTTTGGTCGGCACCCCGCCGGCGCCGTCGACGCCGTCGAAGCTCCCTGGCACGGTGCCAGCTGTGGCGTCTCCCCCTTACGTGGGATGATAAATGAGCTTTATGAACGCTGGAACGCGTCTGCATGGTGCGCAAAGCGCGGGAATACGAACGCATGCGAAACGGAGGTAGATTAGACTCCCTCTCCCTCTTTCTTCACGTACCCCCTCTCACACCTGTCTCCCTCTCCTTGCGCTGCTCGCGCCCCACACTCACTCGCTCAGTCGTTCCCGCCACCGAGCGCTGCAGACGCTCTTCTCACCCTCTCACCGCCCTACCACTATCATGAAAGCCAGCAGCGAGAACACGCGCATAGTCGTTTGCGTCCCATTTCTAAGGAGCTTCTCTCATCGGCTGTATTCGTGCACGGAACAACCGCTGGTTTTTCTTTATGGCCGAAGAGCGTAGACTCTCAAGCCGGCCGGGTAGCAGAGCACAAGGCAACAAACAAATGTTATTCAACCTAATCATTGAGAGCTTCAAAATTGTTAGCATGCTTCAGAACATTAGTGACGACCTGTAGCCTATCAAGATTTTACACTTACTTCACAAAGTGGAGCTTTAGTATCTATGGAATTGCGTTGCGAAAAACAATAGCGGGGTGTGCATTACCCGCTCACGGCGGCCGCGTTTCGATGGTGTCGAAAGGTAATAACGCTCGTGTTCTTGGACATTTATTTACACGTCGAAGATCGACAATCGTTGAAAATAATTCAGGGTTCATTCCTCTACATGGTGTGACCCAATACGACATTGTTCTTTTCGGCACGTAAGAGCTAAGAGTCACAATTCTCAGGGCACACAAGCGAGACACATACGGACATTCCAGAACAAAATCAAGCGTGTTAAACTGATTCTACAAAACTTACTGCAGGTAGTATACTTGATTCGTATTCGTGGTGGAACAGGCAAAAGATATGGCGGTAAGTCTCCCTTTCTTTAATTTATATTGTTACAAAGCAATTCACGTGGTAAAGGTGAGGTGCTTCGAATGCAAAAAACTCTTGCTTGACCAGTAAACGTTGTTACAACTTTCGTATACTTCGCGCTGTACTGACCTGGAACAGCCTCTGGTACCATCTTCCCGGTGGCCAGCAAGACGTCCCTGAAGTTGAGCGGTGCATAGTACACATCACAGAGTACTTCATCTTTGGAAGCACTGCTGGACATGGAAACGTACTTTAGCGGAGATTCGTACCACTGCAAGCTGGACAGGTCTCCGCGCGTCTGGATATTCAGGAAGGCGAATGCCGTGGTTATCTTCTGCTGGCCGCCTGTAGTGAATGTACCAAGCGATAATATGAAAGAATATGGGACATGCAATAAGATAGAGAAAAAAAAACAGAATTGGCGCAGCTTGCACAAAGCCATACAAGGCTTGAAACAGAGCAACTGGACGAAATCTGAAGACTAATATGGTTGCTTCTAGGTTGTTCCTAGACCTTAGGTGATGCAGGTTTTTTGCTAGGTTGCTTATTGGTCATTGCTAGGCTTCTGCTAGATCATCATCGGTTGTTCTACAGACACGACACTAATATATAAACTCCAGAGACACAACCTCGTGCTGAAACCAAGCATTCGCACCCTAATATATCTACACGCTGCTTTATTGTAGTTGTATCTAGTGAGAACGTGGTTGTAGCTAAGTTGAACATGATGGAACTTGCCCACATCGACGTTAAGCTTGGTGCGGCTAGGTTGAGTTTGGCTATATCGCGGTTGACCTTGGTAGTAGCTAGGTCGAACTTGGCTATATATCGACGTTAAACAATTTTTGTAGTAGATACCCGTTTATGATAATGATTGTGTTCAGATGGCCGCACAGTGTCACAAATCCGTTTAATGACGGCAGTTTTATCTTCCCTTTTAGTGGACCAATGTTGAGTGGTGGGATTGAGCCGCTTTCTGAGGCATATACCCGTTTATAATGAGCCCAGTTTTCATCTAAGCAGCACGGCACATGCCCTATAGGCCGCAAAAAATCACGGCTAGCTTAAAAAGCTTTGCTGTTATTATAGAGCGAGAAACAGAGTTCCTCTTTTGAGGCCTCTGTAAATGGCAAATTATGGGAAGCGATTAGACGAGGGCTATGAAATCGGTTATGGTTTGTACAGACAAACTACATGTGCAAGGTGTGTAACGTTCCCCCCTTGTGCAAATTGCTTGGCATCATTTCATGAAAAAAAAAAAACACGTAAACTGCGCTCAGTGGTCCGCGGAGCATATGGGTCCCACTTTTTTCTTCGAAATCAAACACTTCTAGACTTTCGCATTGGCTTTTTTTAGAAGCAACGAGTGACAAATAACTCATTGAAAACGCCTTTAACAAAAAATAACTTGTTCTTTTATTGTGTCCCCTAAAAGGTAAACGAGGTAATATGCAAAAAAAAAAACACCTGGGGGGGCTATTTTCTACGCCTTCTGACAGAACGGAACGAAACGTCACAAGAGCACGAGAGGGAGCAAACAGCCAACAGAGTAGGTGAGAGAATTGACACGTTTGCAACGCATGAAGAAATACAGAATTATTATAACTGAACCTCAGCGTTGGCATGTATTGTTTTTCAAGGCTTGAAACTGAAGAGCGAGATGAATTTAACAATTTATTAATATTAATGACTTAAGTGGACGGTACGTGGTGTAGCAGTTTGACCAGTCGTTCCGTGGTCGTGGGCTGCTTGCGACTTTGCCATGTTATCGGCGTGGAATTGAAGTATCTATCTATCTATCTATCTATCTATCTATCTATCTATCTATCTATCTATCTATCTATCTATCTATCTATCTATCTATCTATCTATCTATCTATCTATCTATCTATCTATCTATCTATCTATCTATCTATCTATCTATCTATCTATCTATCTATCTATCTATCTATCTATCTATCTATCTATCTATCTATCTATCTATCTATCTATCTATCTAGGTGACTAGGGGCGGCGGCCGCCTCCTCTGCCCCCCTCGTGCGCACGCCTATGCGTGCTCGTCGGCCATCCGGGAGATTTCTTGGCCCTGTCGATTGGGCCGCAACTAAAACAAATTAAGTTCATAATTGTACTCGAAAACATTCGTTGCAGGCGTTACTTGAGCCTCGCGAGGCTGTTCGTTCGACAAAGTTCTCGCCTGAAGCAGACCATTCGCTTACAGGAGCAGCAGCTACGCAGCGTGGTTGAGAGCGGTGTCCCCGCTTCGACGTCACATGCGAGAGGGCGCCACTCCAAGATCTCGAGGCGAAGAGCTAGTTGTAACCTTGTTCAAGAGTAGCTAGGCGATTCAAGTTATGACACTCACCGGAAGCCAAAGACTGGTACTTGAATGATCCCCACTGTCCATTCCGGTACACGTTCATCAACAAGTCTCGCTGAAAAACGTCCGTGTACTTCGGGTTACTGGGGCTGAAGTCGGAGACCTCGTTTGAACCATTCGGGGTCGCATCAAACACACACCTGTAGAAATACCAGAAAGAGACCAGGGACAAGTCCGATCACGCGTCGTAATGTGGGCCGCACATTTCGTTGATATATTCGTCGCCTCAGTATCAGTGAAAAGGGAGTAAAGTAAACATATTGCGCTCGACCTGATTGTTTCGGGATTTTATTTTTAGATGCGAAGAATCTTATGCTCGGGGCTTTGTCCGTCCCGCGTCCCCCCGTCCCGTGTCCCCCGTCCCGCGTCCCGCGTCCCGTGTCCCGCGTCCGGCCACGTTCATGAAGTAGGGAAGCACCCATTATGCGAACCAGAACACTGTAGTAATATGAAGGCCGTCAACCACTACTACAGTCATCACAGTCATGGCCGAGAGCACAGAGCACCTGCTTAGCAATGGCTAGGCAGGTGGTGTCTGTCGCCCAGGTTGACCTGATTCCTTCATCTTGCTTGCATGTGTTTGGAGGGGCTTAGTCCGTCCCTCCTTTCCGCGTCCTACACCACCACAGCGCATGCGCGTCCCCTCTCTCTCCTACGCTCACCCCCCCCTTCTCTTCTCTAGGAATCCTCTACTCTACAGAGCGGCCCCCCGCGTCCCACACCCCCCCACAGCGCATGCGCGTCCCCCCCCCCCCCCCTATCCTCTCCTACGCTCACTTCTCCTCTAGGAATCATCTACTCGACGGAGCGGCGCCCGCGTCCCACAGCGCATGCGCGTCATCTTCCCCCTCTCTCCTCTAAAAATCCTCTACTCTACGGAGCGGCTCCGGCGTCCCACATCCCCACAGCGCATGCGCGTCCTCTCCCCCCTCTCTCTTCTAGGAATCATCTACTCTACGGAGCGGCTCCCGCGTCCCACACCCCCACAGCGCATGCACGTCCCCTCCCCCCTCTCTCTCCTCTCCTACGGTCCCCCCCCGTCCTCTCCTCTAGGAATCCTCTATGGAGCGGCGCGCACGACAGGTGGTGTCCCAGCTGCATACTCCGCTGGGGGGCGCCACGGTAGTTTCGCGGTATGAAAATGGCGGAGCGCGCGCGCCTCATTCTCTCTCCTGTGCTGCGCCGCGATGAGCGCCCGGACCGCTGCCATGAAATGAGAGCGGCGACGTTCCTCCCGCTCAAGTTAATTATCTCCCCGCTGCTTCGCATCCACACATGGTTCCCTTTAGGGGGGAGATGGGGAAGTTTTTTTTACAATGCAGTAGCGTGACTGGATGCGCGTTATATGATGTCCGCATGTAGGTTTGAGATAGTCAACCAATGAAGTTCAATTTAGTGTTTGTGCTTGTACAAATTCCTTGTACTAAAGTTTGTGCGCGATAAACTTACCAATTGTGAAACGTTCTTATATTTATAATTGCATTATGAAGCGGTTTCTTACAAAGTGCATGTTTTGAATATGGATGCACATTTATTCTGATATTCAAGCTCAATTAAATGCTTCCATTCACGGCTATTCGGTTTCTTTGATCATAGAAAGAAGAAACCCCCAATGAAGATGTCATTTCTCACCTTACGTGGCGTCCGCCGGTTTCCTGAAGGAGGCAGTTGGTGAGACCGAGGATACCGCTGGTACCGGTGTCCTCGGCGAGGAGCCAAAAGTTCTCTCCAGCTGGCTTCGAGTCGTACTCCACAGCTTCTTGCTTGAGCGCCTCAACCCATCCAAATTCTGTGTTCTTCACCGTTACCATTGCCTGCTTACCGATGTCTGGGGTAGTCAAACGCTTTCGAAACAGCAGCAGCGAAGACAAGTTGTTCGACTTGAGGCCCACCAGTAGCAACCCATGCGCTTTGAATTCAGCGATTACTTCATCGTCAGAGTGCGCACGAAAAACAGTACCGTCCACGGAAGACAGAAACATCTCAGCAGGGGCGAGTGCTGTCCTCTGTGACAACAGAATGAAACTTTTCTCCTTACATTGAGATGACAAGTGCTTAGCCAGGATATTTGTATCGTCGTTGGTGTCGAATACACCGCGAGCCACAATCGTTAAGTCTGCATCGTGGAGGCGTTCCTCTGATGCACTTGATGGGTCCCACTTGACTATGTTGATACCTTCCGGCACTTGATCTGGTTGCAGATCCTCCGGTGAAGGATGAACCACGGTGTATTCGATCTTAAACCGGATGTCCTGTAGAGACAGCCACTGAAGTGCCCAAGGAGCGACGACTAAAGAATTTTTCTCCCGCAGCTAGCTCGACAACTTGAACCATTCCAAAGCCCGTATTTTCCAGGACGACGTCAAGGAGACACCTCAGAGGGTCTTCTCCGAACAATGCCGTGTTCAGATTGTCCCTCTCCAAGCACTGCCTCTGGTCTTCCAACGATGATCGGACGCACAATGCCAGAGAAGTGGAGTCGTTCGCTCCTTTACAGATGTTGACGAGGGCTTTCAGCAGGCTGTGGTTGTCCGCGACGTTCTCGAAGCATGGATTTGACAAGTATCCGGGCAGAGTGTGCAGACCATTTTTGAGGACATACATTTCCTTTTCGTTCTCCCCGCATAGCTTCAGCATATCGCTAGCGATGGCAGAGCATACGTCAACGTACTCGCGCACAGACCGATATCGTTGCTGCTTCGTGGAATCATCGTCTATGTATGGCACGAAATGGTACTCCTCAAGTTGTGGGATCTGTTGTATGGAACGCCTTTGAGCTAAAGCGTTTCTGAGACTTTTTACAACCACACCACCGGCCCGACATGTTTTTCGGTAGGCGTCGTAGGCGACGTCCAGACCTGTAACAAGGAAAAAAAGTTTTTTTTGAAAAACGCGTCACAAATGCTTAATTGCAGATGAGGGCAAGTACAGAATAAGAAATGCGATATGAAAAGATGCCCGTGTAGTTGCTGACAGTTGGAAACCGAAAGTCACATCCAAGAATAATAATGAAATAAAGTGTTTTTAGCTGCCAAACGCGATTGCGTGTACAGATCACCTCCAGACATTTCAGCTATCATTTCAAAACCGGTGCTAGCTAAAATGTCATGCTCAAGGTTAGTCAAATGCTCTATGTTGAAAAACTAAATCATCAGCAACATTCGTTTCAAAGGACCTTTGGGATAAAAAAGTGCTCTCCCTAAAGCTCCAGTGATTTGTGGATAAACATCAGGACACAGAAATTTTCACGTCATCAACGCGGTAGTGGACACATACCTTCCTTAGACATAGATGCCACCATCCGTGCGTGAACCTTTGTGTCTATGGCACACGAATGAATTGTGACGGGCAGCTGGAAGGTGCGCGAGGGGTCCACAAAGATGCAGAACTGAAGCACGGCATCAAGAAAGGTGACCCAGTTATCTTCCCACGTCAGCTTTCCGTACTTCTCTGCGAAAGAAAGGAAGGGACGAATAATGCCCACTGACCACCTAACCGTAGTCTACTTTGAAATATCGGTTATGAAGTCTGCAAGACATCGCAAATTTGCAGAAGCATACACGTACTGACGTACACGTTGGTGGGCTAGTCGGTTCATCTTTGAGCTAGGCAGCGCGAAAAACAAGGGCACAAGAAGTACAACACACCAACAGCGCCTTCTCACAACTAACTTTATCGGAAAGAACGCGTACCCATGACAGAGTGCCACGTGCTCGGACATTATTGATAGCAAAACAAATGAAAAAGGAAAAAGAAACAGGAAAATTAGGTGCATTTTCCCAAAGGGAACCCTGATGGGATACGAAGCAGCAGCGTTGCGCACGGGTGGCGTCACGGGTTGAACGGCGCTAACGCGGCAGGTGTTGCGGGTGAACGGACGAGGCGGCAGCTGCGGGCGCTGCGGCGAGCGCCCGGCAGGCGAGGGAGAGTGACGTCAGCGCGCACTGCGAGGGGAGCGTAACGTCAACGCCGTGACCTACTTGGCACCGCTCCAACACCTGCGGCGAGGGGAGCGCGTTGCGCCGCGTTCGTACGGACTTACGGAGGGACAGCGTTACACAGGCTAGTCAAATAGCTGCTTTGCATCTAAAAATTTGATCACATGCGCTCTTTCCGATATGCGGTCTTTCCGAAAAAGTTAGTTGTGAGAAGGCGCTGTTAGTGTGTGTACTTCTTGTGTCCTCGTTTTTCGCGCAGCCAAGTTCAAAGATGCATAACCAATTCCAACTTGTCCAAAATGTCAATTCTTCTGTAGTCGGTTCATGTTCAAGTAGAAGCCTCTGCTGTGGCTGTTTCACGCGAAGAAATAACGAGGGAAGGGGTCAAGGGGAGCGCAATTTTTTTTTCACACATCGATCGGATAACATCTTAATCACAACCTGCGATTCAAGAACATGCTCTCTGCCTGCGAAAGGAACAATGAAGTGTCACTGATGCATAATGAACCTCGTGCTTTTATGTGAAATACTTCTAACAGTTTCTCGAGCAGACTGACGCATCGTCTTAATTTACCACTGATGTACTTCGCTGGGCGCAGAGCCATGACCAGAGCCAACGTGCGCTTCCAACACTCACCAACACATGCGTGGAATGTTGGGCGAGATTGGTTTGTCGTACCATGAACAAGTCTAGCGCATGATGGGAAAGGAGAAAAGGCCGAGCCGGCCAAAACAAAAGGACCGAGCGCAACCACGAAAGGACAAGTGCTCTGTCCTTCTGTGTTGACTGGCTGGGCTGTTTCTTCTTCACCGTTATGCGCTAGACCAGTTCAAGCACTGGAACATGTATTATCTTTTAAACTCAGAAGCAGAGAGAATTGCATGATTCCGAATTCTTGACGAATGCAGGTGAAAGTTGCACACGAACGATTACGTGTTCATAAAACAAGACCTCTACCTGCATTATATAAATCCTGGCACTCAGCAACGAACCATGTGCAAGCTGCTTGTTATCGTGTTCTGTAGGAGCGTTTCACGCATTCTCTGTATAACTGAAGCTGGTCTATGTCCAATATGGACAATCTGATAATCTAAGAAATTAAATTACATGAATAAGCGGTAGATGTGCAGCGGAAGATAGAAGCCTTGAAGGGATGAAAAATTCGTGAAAACGAGTTGTTGGTGCAGCCTCTGTGAATAAAACGTGGTATTGTACATAACAACACGCGTATTCGCTGCATTTTTTTGTCTTTGCACCCACACTGCCGCCGCTTGTGCACATATGTAGTAAAATGCATGCTTCGTTTCTTGATTCAGGCCGACCACTCAGCTTTTCTTTCTTACTAAACCCCATCTCTCTCTCTGTCTCTCTATCTCCGAAGGTGTTTCGCTTGTGTTGCAATGACTGCGATGCCAGAAGAAACACGTTGACGGCACAATTGTCAAAAAAGCTTTAGAATTGTGTGCCCAAGGATCTTGATGACCCAAGAAAGTTGTGGGCCGCCAGGGCGCATGCGCAGAGCCCAAGACACACTTGGGTTCTTGCACCGCAATTCTGAAACAGTGCTGCTCCTCCGGAAACAACAGCAGCATACCCAACGCATCTCGGGGACCCAGTGCCTTGGGTCTGCAGTTCTAGCACTGACTGTTAAGGGGTACAGTTCTGGATATCTCCAACCTAAAGTTTCAAAGATCGTTCGTGTAATTAACATTTTAAATATTTTGTTTCGTTACAGGCTGATGTGAATCACAACACGGCTTTACGGTATCAAAAACATTGCACTTGAAACTACATGGCTTTCCAACACAAGTACAACAATCACTATTAAATGTGGACAGGACACGCAGAGTGTTCGTGCACAAGAATGCAGTTTTCCTCACTGTGCATGTCTGCTTTCAGAATGCCCTGGAAGGCTCCATGATACTCGTAGCCACGCAGCCTGAGTTCTTTGTAGATGTCCGCAGCATCCAACTCGTAAGGTGACCGTGTCATCTGGCTCACACTGTGGGTCCTGGGTCAAGCAGCTTCTCGCCTTCCTCGGCCACTCGCACACGACCGGTAGCCACCACTGCGCCAGCAGTGCCGACTTCGAACTCGCCCGTCAATCGCATGACGTTCACGAGGAAGCGCACAGGTCCTGCACACAAAAGCGTTGCGGGGCGTCCCCTCGGATGAGATAAACATTAATAGAGGCGAGCGTTCTCACACTGTTTTACACGGCGTGTAATGAGCATTCTGTTGTTAGTAACAATAGTAGCATGCACAGTATGAGGTCAATGGTCAAGTCGAAATCTTGTAATGCTGGGGACAAAGAAAATAAAAAAAAATAGCCCTGCAGTGTAGTGCAGTGGTGAAAACGTTCAGCTACGTTCGAGTTTCTTTACGTGCCTGTTTCTTCCTGCGTGAGCGCCAACACACTCCACGATATTAAACCAACAAGCCCTCATTGGCACCCTCGTTGAGTAAGAGACTACGCACTACCATCACAGAAATCAGAACTGACCTCCTCATTACACTTGACGCAGGGCCTTAAACACCGCTGGGTTTGAACTTTTGATCTAGGCTGCTATGATCTCGACTCGGGCCTAAATTTAGGTATGATCGAAAAACTCTTTACAGAAGCATGCTCTACATACATGCGTAGACAAGGCTCGCGTCACAGTGCAGTGCGCCAACTTTAGATGCCACATATTGTGGCAAAAGCAGTGCGAAAAGATGGCTACACGAAAACAAGAACGACAAATGGCCGGCGATGACAGCGCCTATCGTGTCGCGTTTCTCGTGTTGCCGTCTTCTAGCGCTTAGTTTATCAGTAAAATCAACGAACTAGCCCAGTTTTGCCCACTATAGCAGTTTAAAGAATTACAGAGAGCTGAGCTAGTTGGTAGGTATTCATGTTAGAGACAGGACATGCAAACCCGGGCACAAGAGAGAAATCTAACGTACACAAACGCTGTCTAACAACCGCAAAGGCGCGAAATGGCGAGAACGAGAAAAGACACGAAAAATTATCGGCGCACGCCCATGCGATAGCCGAACGTGTTAATCTGGCACGCGTGGTGGTCTTCGTGAGGGCTACCTAGTCGGAATTATGCCTATATGACTCGAACTTAAGATGGTCGAAATGAAAGTGTGTTACTTAGCCCTGAATTGTCCTGTTTCAATCCGTGAGTACTGTACACGTACGATATGGATGTACACAAGTCATGCCTTACCACTCTTCGGCAATATAGTGGCCTGACGGAAAGAGACGTCCTTCGAAAACCACTGGAACCTGATCCAACGGCTTTCCGATGCGCTTGGCCACTGACTTCCACACTAGTACCAAGTAGCCCATCGCCGGAAACATCGTACGGCCGTCTGGCTGGTGTCCCATTAGGTACTTGTCTGCATCGTTGGCCTCCACGTCGACTTCCACAATGTCCTCGGCCATCTGCCTGTCCTGGGTTTTGGAAAATGCAGGCATAGAGAAGAGAAATAAGCCAGGACGTGCAAATGCTATGCGATGACAATCAACGGATATTTTCAGTAAACTTTTGCCTGCATCTCTGGAACACCAAATGCTGCGCCTAAAGAAGTGCATGGTATGTCACGTGACATCGTCGTAGCAGACTTTGTTATGGTAGAGTGAACTAGAACAGGGGAGTGCGTTCGGAACGGCCGCAGCACCAACGTAGGAAAAGTGAAGCCCAAAGAGGGTCAAGCCGCTTGTGGCGCATTGATCGATAGCCTGCAATCTATCGCCGTTTTAGAGTTGCGCGCGGCTCCAGCAAAGTGTCGCAGGGGTAAAGTGCCCACCTCCCACTTAAAGGTCCGGGTTCGAATCCCAGCCTTAGATTGTGGTTCCTTATATTTTTAAAGTCACTTTTTTACAGAATTATCGGTTTTCCTTTGTTTCACACATCTAGCTTCAGTTGCTACGTATTGCTGCAAACATTAACGTAAGATGTGAAATCTCGTTTCGAGTGTCATATTCGCAAAAATCTCGATGGCCATAGCTCACGCTTTTGTTCAATGCCATGCGGTGGCGCTGCCAATAATTACACTGTCATATTTCTTCTATTTCACTTCACATTTCATGTTACTGTTTGAAGCAATACGTAGCAAATGAACATAGTTTTAAGAAAGAAAGGAATACCAATACAGCTGTTACAAGTGACACTCGAAATAAAGACCTACCAGCTACAGCTGCGATTTGGGAAGCCAGCATCCTACGGCATCCGAGGGGGAAGCCGGCATCCTACCACTGCTCCACTTTGGTGGAGCTGCGCACAACTCTTAAAATGACGACAAATTGCAGATTACTGATCACAGCGCCACAGGCGGCTTGACCCTCCCTGTTCGGGCTTCTCTTTTCGAAGCTCGTTCCGAGCACTCCTGTGTTCTAGTACACTCTGGTCATGGTGTACCTATGAGCCCTAAATGTTGTCTCAGAGTAAGACATAGGCGAATGAAATCTTATCTTCGCTGGCTCATGGGATGCATACGCATAACCGCACACGCGAAAATGTGCCAGGAGCGTGTCTTCGCACCTCTAAAAAAGAGGGGGAGGGGAGGGAAGCGGACACTTAAGTATGTTTACGTAAGAAATTTAATTCCGGGGTGTGCAGACCCTTGAAATTTCGAATATGAATCGGATATTTTACCTTATTCGAAGCATTTCGGATTCGAAAATTGTAGTGAACAGTAATGACTTACTGGTGCTACATGCTTCCTATTTTCACAGTAGAAAATCGCTATTACGCACACGTTTTAAGCCTACTGCGGTGAAACGTAACTGCGAAGAATCACAAGCCAAGACCAGATAAAGCCTACTATATTCTTTGTCATCATTGTGGATCTTCGGCGGCGGCTCCTTTGAGCCAGAGACGTACCCAGAAAGTTTTTTTCGGGGAGGGGGGGTTTCAATCATACTTTATGTATGCTCGTGCGTTTGTATTTGTCCGTGTATGTATACAGATGCAAAATTTTATAATTTTAGGGGAAGGGATGGAGGTTTGACCTTTTTAATCTCCCGCCCACCTGGCTACGCTGGTGGGTTTAGCTGTACCATGCCGCTCACGAGAAGCGGCAGCTTATTGGCGTGGAGCGTATTTCGTACGGTGCGATAGAAGCACTCAGCCAAGTACGCCCCACGGGAGCGAGCTGTCGTGTGCCGTTTTCCCTTATTATGAGGCCGGGCCTATATCAGACGAACTGATCGATGCCTTAATGAGCTGACAAGAGAACATGCTGCCTAACTGAAGACCGATATCACCTTGTGGACACCTAGCGGCTCATTGCAGGGACTGCTCATGCCAGGCGTATCTCGAGCCAGTCGCCCTTATAGCAAAAGCAGGCGACAAACTAATGTGGGAGATGAAAGAGACCTATCCAGACCTATACGGAGGGAAGCACGTGTGTTAGTACAGCGTCAGTGGTTTGGCAAGAAAAGAACTGTCACAAATCTTGATCGCCGGTCAAAAAAAATGAAAAATTAAAATAAAAAACTCTTCGTGGAAAGAACACCTGGGGGCCAATGACTGCCGGGTATCTGTTGCTGACTGTTTGCCTGTTGACTGAGCCTCGCGCATAGCAATCAGTCAGTCAGTCAGTCAATTAACTTTATTCAGGTCCTAAGGAACGACAGAGTCGTAGTTGCCTGCCGCGCCCACGTTGGGGTCGGAAGGCCATGGCCCTCCGCCCGTTCACGGGCCCTCTGGACAACCTGTAGTTGTTCCTTGAGATCGCCACTTTTGTCAGGGCTTCCTCCCAGTGCCTCATGTTTATTAAAAGAGGCATGTTGCAACGCAGAACATTGCCAGAGCATGTGCACTAATGTTCTTAATGGCACTCAGGGCAGTGTGGGTCGATGTCTGGAGCAAAGCAGCTTAACTCTCCTCTCAAATGGAAAGACCCAATTTGTAACATTTTCAATGTGGAAGATTCATGTCTAGTGAGCTCTGGGTGTGGGAGCGGGAATTTCCCGCAACCAAGCTGATACCGTTTCACTATTTCGTGAAAAGAGAGTAATGAGCCAGAGTCACGCTCAGAAACCGAAGTGACAGCTTATTGGGACCATCGCGGAATGTTGGACCTCGCGCTTGGTCATGAACTAGCTCATTCGGGTTGGGTTTGCTGCGGTGTATATTGATTTAATACAATTTTAATAAGTACAGACACGTTCTTGTATGTTTCTCTTTGTCCCTCTTTTAAGTTCCGCCGCTCTTTACAGCACGTGGCTTTTGCAGTGCCTCCGTCATTGGATCACCTTTGACAAAGGGACTAAGTCATGGGATGACGTCATTATGTTACTTCCCAGTGGCTGAACTATAAAGTCTAAGTCTTAGCAATCTGTAATGTCATGGTGGCGTCCCGTAATGACGCACCGACTTGACCATTTCTTGCATCACTATGTGTTGACGCTGGTGGGCACATCGCGTTTGGCGAGAAATGTGTGGCTTTCGCCCCAATTAAGTAATTAAAAACGAACATGTGAAAATAAAGTCGAAGTGAAATTGTCACTTAAGAGTTTTCGCATCCGCTCACGATAAGGTTTGCCCTGAAGGGGCCGACGGCCTCTCACCTGGGATGACGTCGGAAAGTCCCGCCAGTTGACGACACACCATGGCTGCGAGTGGTCCCAACTGACGAGATGCGCTATATTCGGCGTGCCACGAGGTACGGGCCAAGGAACCGGAGGATAGAGGGGAGACAAGTCCAGCTGGAACCCCAGAGTGTGAAGTTTGCCCAGAGAACCTAGGAAGTATTCCAGGTTGTCCACGTCACGTTTCATGAGGCCCACGTAGGCGGCGTCCAATCCGACAGAGCGCCGGACGATGGCCTACGTGCAGATAAAGGTGGCGAAGCAGTGGACAGCTTTATAATAGCTTTCAGGACCAAAACGTAAACGCACTACATCAGTCGAAATTGCGCACTATTCGTATAATTTAGATTCCCGCGCTTAACGCAAAACACGGTAAGCGACTATGTTGTTTGTCGAGTAGGATGAACGTTACGTGTAAGTACGTTAACAAACACAGTCGGCGAACAAGGCTGGGCCCATGACGCCAGCGTCAGCGCCAATTTGCAGTAAAGGACGTTGGGCAAGTGGGTGTTGCATAACGAAAAAAAAAAACAGCGCTGAAACGATGAGGATACAGACGGAACGTCACACAATGCGCTCATGTTTTGTTCCTTTCGTTGTGCCGACTTCAAGGACAACCACCGTTGCCCTATCGCCCATCAAACATTACGCGTGCAGGTGATCTTCTCCACTTCATTTAAGCTCTGTTGCAAAGGTTTAGTGTACTAAACCTTTGCAACATCGGTTGCAAAGGTTTAGTGCGTCCAAATTTGGTGATCATTCAGCAATCTTGGCATCCGCAAGTATCACCAGGTGTGATGAAGCAGAAAAGGCAATACGTTTGCTGACTAACTTTGTCGGTGGCGGTCATCCCTCCGTCCACTTTATAAGCTATATAAGTGCATTTAAACGTGGGGGAGCATCAGTCAGAGCCGCCTGTTGCCTTGACGGGCGAGTGTGGAAGACTCTTTTTTTGCCTGTTCGCGTCACGTAGCACGTGATCTTATTACGAGCTGGCAGCTGACTAATAATCCCTCGCATACTACCTGAAGGGATCGAGTCTGCCAGAACGAGACCCTCGCTATGAAGAATGAAGGAAAGAAGGGAAGAAGGTTGCAGGTTCGGTCCCGGCCGGGGAGCAAGTTTTCTTTACGTCTGATTTTTTTCTTCGCAATTTCATAACAATTATTTCTAATGACATCCCCTATACTTTCGTTGCAATCATTGTCTGTTAGTTCTCATCAATATTACCACTTGTCATTTATGTTCGTCATACAGTCACGTCACGCAATACCAAATTCGGGTTATATCAAGCTAGCGAAACGGCCGCGAGCGTGCGATGAGCGTGGCATGCAAGTCATGTTGCACAGGAGATGTCATGATTTCGAATATGACCACTTCGCATTGATGTTCTTCCTACAGTCACGTCACGCAATACCACGTTTGGTGTATATGAAGCTAGCGTAACGGCCGTCAGCGCACAATGAGCATGGCATGTAAATCATGCTGTACATGACATGCAGGTCATGATTTTATTTATATTGGTCATGCAGAAATGTCTCATCGTACCAACTGTTTTTGGATATATCAAGTTATGAAGAAAAAGGCCTCAGGAGCAGTACGGCCATGGCGTATAAATCATACTTTTCATGACAAGTTAGCCATGATTTGCATGATATGACCAGTCTTTGATGTTCGTTATACAGACATGTTACGCCATACCAATTTTGGTATAAATCCCATTAACTATACGGCAAGGAGAGCACAAAGCCGTACGTAGGCGGCTAGATAGATAGATAGATAGATAGATAGATAGATAGATAGATAGATAGATAGATAGATAGATAGATAGATAGATAGATAGATAGAGTTCTGGTTTTTTACTAACACGGTACGATTAAGATTATTGAAGACTCTAGTGAAATCTACATATATGCCCATAGCCGTTTGTCGACTTTCAAATACATTCGAAATGAACTCCGGTTCTGTGAGAGGCACTGAGAGCGTGTTGTGTTCAGCGTTTTTACAGCGAAAGCTGTTATGAGATCACAACAAGGGTCGTTCCTGCACCGTAGTTGTCCGCCGCCGCTGCCGCCGCCGGTGTCCATAACCACTATCGCACGAAATAAGAAAAAAAAACTAAATAAATAAAAAGTACCTATGACAGAATGGGAATCGAACCCGGGCCCTCTGCGTGGCAGCCCAGCACTATACCACTGAGCTACGCCACTGCTTCAAACTGCGGCGCAAACTGACCCAATGCAGGCTTGATGTCGGGTAAGGAATTGCATTAACGTGTGTTGTAAAGCGTTTTAGAACAGTAAAGTAACAACCAGGCGTCACACAAGGCGAATTGTGTAACGAGTGGGTCGTTCAATGCTCCAACCCACTCCAAAATGGCAGAATTATTTGTCGTCAGCCACAGCATCAACAAAGTGCACATCATGCGTTTCAAGTGTGTAGCGGGTGTCTCGCTTTTTCCGAAGAATGACGAATAATGGCATAGTGGACGCTTCCCCCACTACAAAAAAGATTATGATTATTTATGGCGTAGTGGGAACCATGCGAGTGTGCTTGTAGTAGTTGCCCCAAGAGTGTCTAGAAAAGGCTCTAGAAAGGCCGCTCATCCAGCTTTTGCTGTGACTGTGCTGCGCGTTACGCGCAGGGCTGGCGGTTTTTTTCCTTAAGCCAAATTGTGTCCATACGTATTATTTCATTACTATCACAAAAGCTGGATAATTGCGACAAAAAATAATGTTCTGTGGACCTTTCAAAAATATAAGGTATAATGTAAATGACCTGTAGTTGGATACGTTATTTCTGTCTCATTTTAAACTGCACAAGGATCACTTTTGCCGCTTAAATTCGTTTCGGGAAAACACCTTCAACTAAACAGAGATTGAACAACATATGTTAGGCAAGGTGCTAAAAGCTCGATTACGTGTTTGACGGTTTTACTTTAATAACATCTGCGTCGCTGAATCTGATATTTGAACACCTACCTGCAGGAGACAGTGAGGGGCTATCTCTACCAAAACGGCATCACTGGGCGCATGCTGGAGAGCCTCGTGGAATAGCACTGGCGAGAGAAAGTTGTTGATTTGGTACTCGGCCGAGCAGAACTGTCCTAGTGGTTCACACCAGCGGCTCTCTGGTACAGACGAGCTTATCCAAGCGCTTGCTGCGCCGCTTGGGTTCCGGAATCACCTGGCACGTGGAACGAGGCAGTAGGAAAACATGTGGTCAGTGGGCCCTTGAAAGTCCACACCTGCATCCGTGAATTTAGTCGATTCTGGAGGCAACAACACTGCTTTATCAGCTCTACAGTACCCAAGAACTGCCTCTCAAAGATTGCCAGCATCAGCCGCCCTTCAGCAAGTGCGCATTCTGGAAAATCTCTTTAACATGAAGGGCACAATCGGGAAACCTATAAAGGAGACGATATTTTAATGATCTGCGTGAAAGAAACAACGTGGCGTGCAGAATATAAAGCAACGGGAAAGAGTCTGTTGTTACCGCACGTAAAGGGGATGGATTTCCCTCGCAATATAACAATTTCAATCAGAATTTCAGCACGACCATACAAAAGAATAGTGCTGAAATAAGACGAGACGGGCTCGAGCTGTACAGTAAATCCGACAACCTGCGTGGTTTGTTTCATAGCTGTGCTACACTGTAAGCCTGTCCATGCTGGTTATTTCCTTACCTTGCCATATATGAGAATATCCACCACATAAAAAAAAGCCGGCAGATCCCACGCACTGTGGGAATCGATGTAATGCGAAGCAACCAGGAAGGAGCAAATCATTCTTTACATAATTTGCATGTCATGTTTTACATGTTAGGACCTGTCATTTATGTTCGTCATAGTCACGTCACGCAATACCAATTTTGGCGGATATCAAGCTAGCGAACTCTACGCAAGCGCACCATGAGCGTGGCATATAAATTGCATTGTAGGTGACATGCATGCCAAGATTTTCATGTTACCACCTGCCACTTATGTTCGTTATACAGTCATGTTACTCAATACCAAATTTGGTGTATATCAAGCTAACGAACGGCCGCGAGCGCGCCATGAGCGTGGAATGCAAGTCATGTCGCTCATGACATGTCATGATTTCCATATTACCACTTGTCATTTATGTTCGTCATACAGTCACGTCACGCAATACAAAATTTGGTGTATATCAAGCTAGCGAAACAGCCGCGAGCGCGCTATGAGCGTGGCATGTAAATCATGTTGTTCATGACATACAGGTCATTATTTGTATATTACCACCTGTCATTTATGTTCGTCATACAGTCACGTCACTCAATACCAAATTTGGTGTATCTGAAGCTAACGAAATGGCCGCGAGCGCGCCATGAGCGTGGCATGCAAGTCATGTCGCACATGACATATCATGATTTCCATATTACCACTTGTAATTTATGTTCGTCATACAGTCACGCCACTCAATCCGAAATTTGGTGTATCTCAAGCTAACGAAACGGCCGCGAGCGCGCCATTAGCGTGGCATGTAAATCATACTTTTCATGACAAGTTAGTCACAATTTTCATGATATGACCAGCCATTTATGTTCTTCATACAGTCATGATATGCTATACCAAATTTGGTATAAATCCCATTACGATACTGCCAGGAGAGAAGAAAGTCGTAGGTGGCTAGATAGATAGATAGATAGATAGATAGATAGATAGATAGATAGATAGATAGATAGATAGATAGATAGATAGATAGATAGATACGCTCAAAGTCGCCCATGTTCGCTAAGAAATGGTTCGTATTTAAAGAGGGGCCGATCACGGAGGCAGCGTAAAACGTGCTGACGCGCCTCCGATCCTGGAGGCAGTGCAAAAACACGATGGGGTGGGAGAATGTTTGATGAGTATCGGGGAAGCATGAATACATCGGCTCGTTCAGTAATGCTTTTCGGGCGAGTTGGGCCATTGTATGTAGAGCAAGGAAGAAACAGCACAAACACACAAACACAATTGTGTCTGTGTCGTCGCTCTTTGTGTGCGTTTTCGCTGTTACTCCTTTGCTATACATCGACTGAGAAGAGAAAGTAGATGGCTTTAGCCTTCGAGTCATCCTAGGTGATGGCCTAAGGAACCGTGAGGTTCTTGCCGCGAGCATGATATGAGATTGTGCGGTGCGGTTCCGTAGTTGGACGACTTGTATGTGCCGCTGTAGAACACAGAACAAGGAAGTGGAAAAGACGATGAGGCCGCGTGGTCAGTGATCGTCAGCTTGACATCCTGGTTGTTCCGATAGAGATATGTTAACACAATGGCGTTAAAGAGCTGGTTTTGTGCAGAAATTCCGGCGTCGGAGTCGGCGTCGCTGGTCGTGAGCGAAAAATCATCATCTTGTCCGTGACCGAAAAATCGAGAAAGATGCAAATAAAATAAATAATAAAAAGTCCGAGTGAGGATCGAACCTAGGCTGTCTGCGTAGCAAGCAGGTGTTCCACCGCAGAGCCATGAGATTTCTTGAAACTGCTTTCGAAAAGGCGACTATATGAATGTCGTGCAGCGAGACTAGTCACCTTAAAGCATGCATATTGCGTGGCAGAAGCGCAGAATCGCACCAAGGGTCAATACATGTGAATTGCGCAACGAATGGGTGTTTTAAAGGCTCACCATTACAAAGCGTTTGGACATACTTCATCATCATTATCAGCAACAAAACCGACAAAATGTAAGGCTGTGGCGGAGGGCGCGGCTCCTTACGGACGCGTAGTGGGCACTTTCCAACATTACTTACAGCAGGCATTCTAGAATAGTTTGAAGTATGCAATGTTGCTCGCAAAGACGTTCGTTTCTTTGCGGCATGGTTGAGGTGTGCCCCAAAATGGAGCACGATTACGCTGTTGCATTCTACTCTTGAGGCGAAGCTCAAGCGTCCTCCAATTTTTTTTGCTATTCAGTATAATATGGCATTTCTGGCGGATGTGCTGAGTAGCGTTTTATGCACTGCGACCCACAGCAAGATCCTGCAATTGTGACGCCTCGGAAAAACCAGCCGACCTGCAGCGTAGGCGGTGTTGATTAGGCCTGTCGCCTGCGTTCATCCCGCTTGCTCAACGCTACAAAAATATGGTAAGTACGGCAACACTGACTCGAGAGCCCACGACGTTGCCGGCTCCACGGACACGCAAAGCAGCGCAAAACCTGAGGACGTTTCATGGTGACGCTTACTAAGACGTCGACGACTGCCTTGACCAGTAAAATTGAGTCACAAGCGTCAATGCATGGAATAAATGCCGGCAGCTCCTGTATGTCTTCTTCTACCTCGAAGACTCTGCGCGTACTTCAATGGAAAACTATGAAGCTACCAAGGCAACCTGCTCAGCTTTTCACACTCAGCTGCCGAATACATTTCAATGTTCTGACGGAAGGGCGCAAGCACAGCGTCACCTCAATTATTGGAATATGTGCCCTAAGGAAGGCTTTGCCATGTTCGTTAAAGGGGTACTAACACCATTTTTGGAGGTGTGTTTACACTGCCATACAAATCTGCAGTATACAGAGACGGTTATGAGCAAGTATGAGGATCAGCAATGCTGGTATGATATTTTACTTTGATATTAAAGTCAATTTTCCCGTGACGCACCTACCGACATCATCACTACCTTGACGTCGGGGTACAGTACAAATTCTGGTGACTTCACGCAGCAGTATGGATAGTTGTGATGACGTCAGGCAACAAAGCTTCCAAAATGGCCGGTTGCGCGTCATGAAAACATGCAAAATGACTACTAATGCGTCATCATCATGGTGCGGAGTGGCCGTGGAAACGTCACGATATCTTGCGCGAGCAAGTGACGAGAAGCTCATACGTATTGCGACGTCAGGCTACTGTCGGAACCGAAACAGGCTTTCAACAACACAGTGTAATTACTTTCCTGGGTGCACTCGCGCTTAGCAGTACATTTTCCAGGCTCTTGACGGCTTGGCCATTCATATACCGCAAAAAAAAACGACCGCTGAAAATTTTCGTCTCAGTGCCCCTTTAAGGAGTACTGACACAATTTTGGAACATCGCAAAAGGGACATTTTTCGTTTCCTTGGTATGCATTGCCAACGCTCTCCGCACAGAGGAGTCAGACAAAACGTATAAAATATTTTATTTTGATTTTAAAGTTTTCGTCGCTGAGAATCTGCAAGCCAGCTCCACTGCAATGGACATTATCCCGACGAGTCAAGTCAGCTCTGAGTTCGCGAGCTCTGCGTCCGTCATGCAGCCTAAATCGCAGAAATCACTCTCAGGATCCCTGGACGACAATTCACTCATCGTTGTTTACGTGCACCACGAGCAGATGACAGATTTTCCGTTAGTACGTCGCCAGTTGCTCTTCCCGTGACGTCGGGCTGCTTTGATACGTCACTGAGAAGCCACCCCCTCGATACCGAAACCGAAATTGCTGTTTTATGGTAGTGGTATTAAAAATATATCCAATGCATTCCCATGCACTACGACACTTTTATAGGTTTCTCGACACCAGTACTTTCATTTAGAGCAACAATCCGAAAATTCTTAAAATTCGTGTCAGTACTCCTTTAAGAACATGTCCCGGCTATTGCGGTGAACTGACCCCGCTATGATGGAAGAGAAGGTGCGCCTACTGGTGCGTGACGACAAAGTGCAGTTGTTTGCAGGAATCGTACGCAACCCACCAGGAACCATAATGAAATTCCTCTTGGAAGCCACGACCCTGGAACGAATGCTAAGGCAGCGATCTTCACAGTACGGGATAATTGTGCTGCGTGCCCTCATTGCTGGCTGATTTGTATGTGCCACTGAGGAACATAGAAGAGGACAAGGAAGTAAAACGACGATGAAGTTTATTATGTCTTACTAATAAAAAAAGATCATTGTGTTTTTTGTTTTTTAGACATTTGGCCAAGCGCCAAAGTGGGATTTATACCAAAATTGATATAGCTTAACATGACTATTTTAAATAACTAAATCATGAATAATTTATCATGAACGGTACGATTTACACGCCATGGCCGTGGTGCTCCTCCAGCGGCCATTTCCTTAACTTGATATATCCAACAATTGGTATGATGAGACATTTCTGCATGACTAACATCAAATGACAGGATGGTAATATGAAAATCATGACGTGCATGTCATCTACAACATGATTTACATGCCACTCCTATGGTGCGCGGATGGCCTGTTTCGCTAGCTTGATATACACCAAATTTGGTATTGCGTGACGGGACTGTACGATGAACATAAATGACAAGTGGCGATATGGAAACCATGATATGTCACGCGGCAATGACTTGTGTGCCACGCTCATGGCACGCTCGCGGCTGTTTCGGTAGCTTGATATGCAACAAATTTGGATATTGCATGACGTGGCTGTATTCTGAACATAAATGGACAAGTCGGGATATGGAAATAATGACACGTCATGTGCAACATGTCTTGCATGCCACGCTCATTGGCACGCTCCCGGCCGTTTCGCTAGCTTCATATACACCAAATTTGGTATTGCGTGATGTGACTGTATGAACAAACATAAATGGCAATCGGTGATATGGAAATCATGGCATGTCATGTGCAACACGGCTTGCGTGCCCGCTCATGGCACGCTAGAGACCGTTTCGCTAGATTGATATATATCAAACTTGGTATTGCGTAACGTGACTGTATGATTAACATAAATGGCAAGTGGTGATATGGAAATCATGATACCTCATGTGCAACATGACTTGCATGTCACGCTCATGGCATGCTGGCGGCCGCTTAACTAGCTTGATATGCACCAAATTTGGTATTGCGGGAAGTGACTCTATGACAGACACAAATGGCAAGCGGTAATATGTAAATCATGACATGTCATGTGCGACATGACTTGCATGCCACGTTCATGGCACGCTAGCAGCCGTTTCGCTAGCTTGATATACAGGGTGTCCCATTTATCACGCAGCACGATTTAAAAAAGAGGAACGGCGTTACGCGAAGCAGACCTAGTGCATAATGTTCCCCAGTATACTGTAGTAGCCGCTACTATTTTTTTCGTTAATGTGAATTAATTAATTAGTCCTAATTAATTTCGTAACTCGAAAATACTCACCTAATTATCAAAGTGTCAATGAGGCAAATGTGGGCATGTTGAAATGACATCTATCTGCGCTACTTTCAACAACGTACTAATTGCGTGCTAATTTTCCCTTTTCGGATTAGATTGTTGCTTCATGCATGGCCTCCGAGGTCGCGCGCCGGCTCACAATCTCGGAGGCCATGCATAAAGCAACAATCTAATCCGAAAGGAAAAAAATTAGCACGCAATTAGTACGTTGTTGAAAGTAGCGCAGATAGATGTCATTTCAACATGCCCACATTTGCCTCATTGACACTTTGATAATTAGGTGAGTATTTCCGGAGTTACGAAATTAATTAGGACTAATTAATTAATTCACATTAACGAAAAAAATAGTAGCGGCTACTACAGTATACTGGGAACATTATGCACTAGGTCTGCTTCGCCTAACGCCGTTCCTCTTTTTTTAAATCGTGCTGCGTGATAAATGGGACACCCTGTATACCGAAATTTGGTATTGCGAGACGTGACTGCATGACTAACATAAATGACAGGTCTTAACATGTAACTCTTGGCATGCATGTTATGTACATCGTGATTTGCTGCTTGCTGGCTGCTTCGCATTACATCGATTCTCACAATGCGTGGGATCTGCCTTTTTTCTTCGCAAGCTTCCATTTTCCCCTTCCTTCCGTTTTTGTGACAAAATAAAGGTAGAATTGATATGATACATGCGTTGTCAACCCGTTGAGGTCTCTCTAATGACATAGTATAAACAATAATGCACATGCATGGGTGCATTCATAGGGCACAATAATCTAGAGCCCATGACACGTAATTCATGACGAGTGGCGTTTGTATTGAAATTAAACCGACACTGTTGCGTTATGTTGGCGAGCTGTTAACTGGCACTGGGAAATTTTGGCTTAGTGCTCGCTGCTCTGGGGTACTGCTTTATGAGTGTTGCCTTGAGGCGGTTAAGTGTGGTTTGGGGTTGGCTAGTGCGCTCTAAGTTTAGCTAGCGGTAGGTTACACTTGTCTAATGTAGGCTAGGAATGCATAATGTTGGGTGACTGTCGGCTGGTTGTGGCCGGTGATCACTAATGCTGGTTAAGGTTGAATAAGCTTTGGTTGAGTGGTTGATAGCATAGCTGGCTAGAGCTTGCTAATTTTTGGCTAGTTATTGCAGCCAAGTTTGAGCGAGAACACTAGGATTAGAGTGGGTGGTAACGGAGAATAAGCTCACCTGCGTTGTTTACAGAAGCCCTGTGTCGTGGAGACATACAAAATTAGCTTGGCACTAAAATTGCCAATGTGTGTGCCTGCTCATGGTTTCGTGGTTGATGGTTGGCTCGGGGAATGCAAACTGTCACAAAGAAAAGCCATCGCTGCTATGGGCCATCCTCCTCGTCCCTTTTTGCCATATAGCTTTTTCCTAATGTTTTCTCATGACTGCGTTGGAGAATAGATAATGCCTTTCGCGTGAAAACGCTCCTGACTCGTCGCAGCGCTGGCACACCCACAGTGAATAAGCACTCACATTAACCAGACACTAGTCTGGTTGACGTCACTATCCTTCGTTCGCTTGCTGCTCGCATGTGTTACCTGTCGGAGAGCTTCGTAAAGCGCAGGTCCAATGCTGTCCGTGTGCTTGCAGTGGAAAGCAATGCCGAGGCTGTTCACCTCGCGGGCAAAGATGTTCTCGGATTTCAGTTCTGCTACTGTCTTGGTCACTGCTTCTGCGAGGCCGGATATGGTCACAGAGTCTTCGGCGTTGTGGCACACCGGGTAAACATCGTCAGGACAGCGTTTCGCAGCTTCTTCCCAGGTGAGCCCTGAAATGGAAAACAGCGGAGCCGCCTGAGGGCAGCGGGACTACGGCATGACCACCATGTGCTCATTGTCTGAGAAGAAGTGCCCTTCTGAAGCATGAACTTGTACTGACACATACTTCACGTGTTTCAAGGTTTTGAAAACGAATATCTGCCTCATTAACATTTTGATAATTAGGTGAGTATTTTTGGATTGAAGAATCTAATTAGGACTAATTAATAATTCTCATTAACGAAAAAATTAGTAGCGGCTACTTCAGCATACTGGGAACAATATGCATTAGGTCTGCTTCGCGTAACGCCATTCATCTTTTTTTAAATCGTGCTGCGTGATGTGATCTGTGAAGCATACCGCACCTAAAACAACGTGTGTGCAGTAACTCATTGTACGATATGAAATTTTAATGTACCACTTTGAATTCTGTCTCTTTAATTTTAACACTTGGGAGGGGAACAGCAGGCTGCGGGCACGCTACCAAGCCCAACCTCATATTTTCTTTTAAATAAACCATATACTCACATTATATATATATATATATATATATATATATATATATATATATATATATATATATATATATATATATATATATATATATATATATATATATATATATATATATATATATATATATATATACGAGACGGCGAGGCACAAGCCGAGAGTTTCACTATAAATTCTATCACAATAACGCAATCAGCATGCATTTGTGTCTCTTTTCGCTGCAAATGTGGTAATTGACTGTTTGACAGACACAAGGTAAGGCAAAACGTCTGCGCGATGCTCGGTAAATAAATTAGCCTTGTTTTTCGTCTAGTGTGAACGTAGTTGAAAGTGTGAATGCAGTGTTTCACTTGCCGACGGCGGCCATGGCTCCTTTTGGCAGGGTCTTCCTGTTCTACGCAGCGGCCTCGCCAGTAAGCGCACAGCACGGTCTGCTCGGCGGTCAGGCAGCCATCGGCGTAGGCGCAGCCGATCTCGCCGATTGAATGTCCTATGATGCCATCTGGACGTAGACCCACTGCGTTCAGCAGGTCGACCAGCGCCACCTGTGAGCATGAAAACCCAAACGCTTTTGAGGCACCCTCCCACACCTTTCGAAGTTCGTACAGAACGACCTTTTGCTATTTCTCAGTTACAAAGAAAGCAAGTGCACTGGATGGCGTTTGCCAGATGCCTCACTTGTCTGTGATACACAGTGGTCCGGCCTCGGTGGAACAGTGTTTACGGTGCTCGGCTGTTGTCCCGAAGGTCGTGGCTTCGATTCCAGCCGCGGCAGTCGCATTCGGATGGAGGCGATAGGGCTAGAGGCCAGTGTACTCTGCGATGTTAGTGCACGTTAAAGAACACCAGACGGTCGAAATTTCCGGAGTCCTGCAGACGGCATGTCTCCTAATCATATCGTGGTTTTGGCCCGTAAAACCCGAGATATTATTACCGTTTCGATACACTGAGGGAGAACAGGACATCATGAGGGCGTCGGCAAAGCAAAATTTGGTTACGCTGGCGTATAGAGCTGTGGCACTTGAACAGCGCCACAGCTGTAAGCAGCCGGGTCATGTGTGGCCTCACCTGTACGTTTTGCACAGTCATGAACGCATTTGAATGTGTCAGCGCGCGAGTGGCTTCCCGTCGCGTGAGAAAATGGAGAAGCCGGTGCAGACGGGTTAACAAAACTTGCGTTAACGTCTTTCACGTTACTTAGTCCAGCAAAGGTAACATTTCGCCCTCTGTGCGATTTCTATGCTTCCTGCCATAGCAAGAGCCGACTGCTTCTTACGTGACGGAACACGTGAAGAAGCAGTCGCTTGTCGTGAAATCACATAACTACTCACTAGACTAAAAATCAAGTAAGAAGCAGTCTCATGACTAAACATCACGTAAACACTAGTCATGCTACTGACAATCGCTTAGTAGTGCACTGAAAATTTTACTACGCACAACCAACTGGCCCCTATCTTGGCTTTTTTTATCATCACGTAACTAGCCACGTTACTCAAATCACGTGATATCCAGTCATCGCACTAAAATCACGTAACACTACGTAAGAACAGGTCACGTGGCTAAACGTCTCGTAAAGACTAGTCACGTGACTGATAGTCACGTCAGATCCCGTAACTAGCCACCTGCCTGGCAATCACGTAAAATCGCGTAACGTGGAGTCACGTGACTAAAATCGCGGAACATCCAGTCACCTGACAAATCACATAGCATCACGTAACGACCAGTCCCGTGACTAACAATCACGTTGCACCATGTAGCATCTAGTCATGTGTCTAAAATCACGTTACATCTAGCCACGCCACTAAAAGTCATGTGACATCACGTAAGCACCAGCCACGTGACGAAAGACCACGTAAGCAGTGTTGCCAGGTTTGGCTACTTTGAGCCAATTTGGCTGCTTTTTTAGACCGGTGGCGGCCAGAAAAAACACCTTGGTTACTTGGCTAGCTTTTGGCTACTTTCTAGTTACCTCGATTTCAAATAAATTATCAATATTGCCTGATGTCGCAGCCGCTGATTTGGAGTATATGGTGTCAGAACATGGTGGTCAAGGCGTGTTTCACGCCACGAGAATTGAATTTGGCTTTTGCGAAATATAAAATAAAGCGACTTTTGGATAGTGGCTGGGACTCGGGGGGAAAATGATGCATTGCGCCTCATTTCGCCTAACAGGCTATTTGCTGAATACGAGCTTAAGAGAGAAGAAATGGTAGAGAAGGAATGGCAGGGTGGGAGGTTAACCAGTCCAGGATAACCGGTTTGCTACCCTGCACGTGGGAAGGGGATGGGGGAGATTGAAAGAGGGAGGGGAAAGAGTGGAAAGAGAGAGAAAGATAGCACATAACACAGCACACACATAAACAAGCAGTCATTGACAGTCCATCACGCTGATGTGGTACGCGACATCGCTGTCAGAGCCGCTTGTCCAACTGCCGTAGAAAGGGAACAGAATCGAAAGCACTCCGCGTCCAGAATACTTTGCACTCATCGACATGGATATCCGACGTACTGTCTGTGATATTTTAGAAATTGGGACCGACTGCGACCCGCGAAAGACAGCGACAACAACTTTATTTTTTAATAGTAGCCACGAATAGATTAGTTTGTTCCCTCAACAATATGGCAAATACTCAATCTCGGGAATTCTCCTGGGCTTCGTCGTATAAACATTTAGATAGTAATTTAAACAGCGTATAATGATCTAAAAGAACTAATGAAAACATTACAAGGAATATGTTGGTTAAGACATAAGGCGATGATTGTGCAATCGCTCAAGCAGGCCAGGTAGGTACATTTTCTGACCCGACGAATTTAGAATAAATATACTACTTGATTTTAATATGGTTGATTTACTGCTTTCCGTATACATGTGTAAAAGTACAGATTTAATCGGTATATGTCTAGTAACTTGAATAAAAGGGAAACCCCTATCAAAGGCATCCTTGTGACATTGTTCCAGAACCGAAGCACGAAATTGAGCATGATTTCTCAAGTTCAACCCTGTCTTGGAAAGTGGAATAGCGAGAAGTCTTTTTCTGAGTAATCACTATCCACCACATGATAAAAAATGTTCTTTAATAATTTTTATTTTACGCAGGATTGACATAAAAAGGCGATATCGCCCGGAACAGCAATGTCTAAATCAGGTTCAATGGGGTTAACTGGTCAAACTATGTCACCTTGCGAGATGCGATTGCGAAATGACTACAATTCATGCTTCAATACCAGCAACTGTGATTTTGAGCACAAACATCTAGTACTCATTTTCATTTTTGCCTCAAGGCTGATAGTTCTAGTCCTTTTAGGAAAATTCACGCAAGACGCGCCAACAGAGTGTAATTTCTGCACCAGCCCCAAGAAACTTCGTCATCCTGCACAAAAAGTTTCTTAAAGTCAATAATTTTTGCTCTTGAGCTGAGCAATTATGACATTTCGGGCTTCTTTCCGCATTTACTCACATTTGCACCAAAAGGCTGTTGCATTTAATCATTTAAATAACATCGTCCCATTCGTTCTCACACATGCGTGGCTACTTTTCGCTACTTATACTGCCCGTGGTTCAAGTTGGCTATTTCTGGCTAGCTTTTCAAATTTTTTTCACAATTTTTTCTGTCTTCTTCACCTGACACCCCTGCACGTAACATAACGTAAGAACTAGTCACGCGGCTAAAATTACGTAACATCACATAACGAGTATTCCCATGACACACAATCACGTAGTATTACGTAACACCTATTAACGCGACGTGTTCCCGCCGGAACCACGTGACAGGTAGTCACGTGAAAGTTCCCGCCGAAACGACATAACGCGCGCGTAACGTGGGAAACAGACCCGAAAGCGGAGAACAATAGCCAAGCCTAGCATACTTAGTGTTACTAGCTGAAACTTAGAAGAAGCTAAGCCCAACAGTAGCCCCGTTGTTGGTTCCAGCGTTGCGCCACTAGTGTAAGTTGCGCGCATTTTTTTCTTTCGTTCTTACTATTGCAATGCGCATTGCTCCCTCCCAACTTATTCCCCCCGCCCTGGCCGGGAATCGGATCTTCGTCAATGCGCTCAGCAGGGCAACACTTTTTTCTGTTGTGCAAAAGCGCAACAAGCAGCAACGACGGCCATGCAATCATATTCAAGTAACAGTCAAATATGACCACGTTAAATCACAAGCGACCTCGATAAAAAAGATAACAGTAACAGTTGATCGCCGACCAGCCCATGATCGAGAAAAGGGATCAGTTATTGGGAAATGGCGCGTACATGTACGCATGTGACCAGTGCCCCTTTGAGGGCCGAATTTCTGTACACTTGCCTGGTGCTGGAATTTCCACCCACCATCGCTACCACCGAAATTTGTAACGTAACAAGCTTCTTTCAAACGGATGTGCGGTGCGTATCAGAGAGAGAGAGAGAGACAAGGAATACGGAAAGGGTAGTGAGGTTAACTAGACCATACATCCAGTTTGCTGCCCTGCACATCGAGATGGGAATAAGAAATTAAAATAGAGAGAGCAGGAAGACAGGGATTGAGAGAACGAAAGTCACATTTCACAAAACACACACACACACACACACACACACACACACACACACACACACACACACACACACACACACACACACACACACACACACACACACACACACACACACACACACACACACACACACACACACACACACACACACACACACACACACACACACACACACACACACACACACACACACACACACAACACACACACACTCTTTCCCTCAGCTTCTGTGCTGTGAGACCAAGTTCGCAAGATCTTTCCTTGCAGTAAAGGCTCTCTGCTGCGTCTTTTTCCGGCTGTCGGCGGTTCAATGGCTCCGTGTAACCAGCTTCTGGTATAGGTTAAATAAGCCAAATGCGCTTGTTTTGATCAAAATCTCAGTGCTGCATCGAAAATAACAACTCACCTGAATCGCAGCTATGGACACCAGTGCCGAAACGATCGTTCGGTCGCAAGAGACTTCGCCTAGTCATGATGTCCATCAGGTGGACGCCGAACGGCAAGAGCAGCTCGTGCGACTTGCGGATGGAGCGAGCGAACACGTCGAAGTGCATCATCTGCCGCGCCATGCCGTTCCACTGGCAGCCCAGGCCGGTGAACACGAACCATAGAGGCCTCTTCTCTACAGGAGACTGCTTGACCACCTTGAGGACCTCTTTGTCCGACTGATCAACAGGAACTATTGCAAAGCCACGCCACGGGAACCGCTCCACAGAGGGATGTCCGACCCTGTTGAGGAGAGCGTACGCGGAATCCGGGTATGGTCCGTCAGCTTCCACCCGGTCCAGGGTCGCCTGCGAAAGTGCGTATAGAAATGAAGGCCGCAAGCCGGCGGAAGGAACTATTGAAGTGTATGCGTGGCTGAAATACAGTAAGTGTTGGTGTTGCCCGCTCCCCCCCCCCCCCCACACACACACACACAAAAGAAAATGAAGGCACTAGTGGTGCCAAGTCTGAAGGAACTCCGGAGCTGGGCAGCTTTCCTTGTTGGAATTTTTTGTTTCTGTCTTTTCTGTTTTCTCTGTATATTTGTTTTTCGTTCTCACTCTTTAATAATAATAACAATAACAACAACAACAATCGTCGCATCTCTGTGCAGTTCACCATGAACGATGTTTGCGAGCTCTTCGCGTTCTTATCCGTCATACACGCCCGGTTTAGCACCGCGATAGCCGACTCACCGTCAAGGACTCCTGAGTTCTTCCGGCGAAAAGAACGAGCCTTGGAAGTTCAGGTTTCTCCCGGGTAATGCTGTTCACGTGCGGTCCCGGTCCTGCCTCCAGGATTACGTGAACGTTTGCACCTCCGAAGCCTGAAGAATTGATACCTACGGGGCCACCCGGGAAACGCACGTGCTCGTTGACGACACGGACGGTGCCATCGCGAAGACACGGTATGCTCGCATTGGGCTTCTTGAAGTGCAGGTTGGCGGCGATCATACCCGTCTCCATGGCGAGGATAACCTTTGCCACCGAGGCAACACCTGGGACAAGCCAGATGGGTAGTTTTAGTGAGACTTGCCAGCTACCTAAAAAATAGGTTGAGTGCTTTGCAGTGTGCCAGTTGCGCATGGGCCAGCGCAGGTGCAGCAATATGATATGCTACTTGCCTCACAAGTAGGGCCGGCAACAATGGGAAAGTGTAGCCGTGTAGAGCTTTCTCGAATATCCTGTTCCGCTTATGATACGCGCCCGGCAGTTGTTATGGAAAAACCAAACCGAAAACCAGATACGTTCGGTGAACTTTCCTAGACGCATGCGCGCTCAATCAGAAAAAGTAATTACCGTATATCTTGAAACGAGGCAAATGAACACTGACTGACGAATCGTTGAATTCACTCTGAAAGCGTGACGATTGATTTTGAGCTAAGGTGGAATCGCAAAATGAGCGGAATTTGTACGACATGGGCGTGACCACGTTCTGCTGCGTGATAACAACACCACCAGCTATTTTGTTGACATTGTTAAGTAACATTGACTTGGGACTGCTGATGGCAGGATGTCGATATGACCGCTAAAGCCTCTAGGATCGTTTGGACGTCTCTGTGTTGTCTGCTGATGAACACCGTTTAGTAACCTTGTCCGCGGGCTGCCTCATTTTCACTTACCTCCCATATTGGCTAGTATTATTATTCGTTCCAATCAAGAGGTAGCCCGCGTCACATTTATAAAACAGGAGAACCCTTTCTTTTAGGACCTTTGATTTGAAAAAAAATGTACAGGATGAACACTTCTTACCGTTATGCTCATTTGTTTGACAGTGCATGAAATTTGGAGAACTCTGGAAGCACCGTAGCTCAACCGGATCTCGATTCGTTCTTTTTTCATATATCAGCAAGGTCCACGATTAACTCCCGTACATCACCTGAAGCACACTCCAGGGCGAATGCAGCCGGCGCAGACAATGACTATGCAACATGTATGGTTCGCGGCAAGAAAGTGCAATTTCATTCGTCTAGCTGATGACCCATGAATATACCGCGCCTTCCTTACCCAAATTGCCAGTCGGCTTACCAGAGGCGCTTTCAGCATGCCCCATGTTACTCTTGACAGAGCCAACCATCAACGGCTTCCTTCGTCCTGGCTGGCAGAATGCGGCGCTGATGGCAGCCAACTCTTCTACATCGCCAACCTTAGTGCCGGTGCCGTGAGCCTCGATGTACGCCACCTTTAGTGGGATCGACGTTGCTCTCGGCGTAGATGTCCAACAGCAGGTCTGCCTGCACTTTACCTGAGGGATAAGTGAGCCCTGCGAAAGTGCAGTGTGCAAAACAAATGCACACTATCAAGATCACAGGAAATGCTTGCTTCTTTTCTTTGCAGCTTTGCGCTACAAACGTGAGGCATCCCCGAAGAAACAATTGCACATATCGTGCAAAAACGCAAGCGGATATAGGATCCCCGTACACGGACACATATATTGCAGAACTTTCCTTCACGGGTGACGATGATAAGGCTGACCTAGACTAAACAAAGGGGACGAAGCGGCGCGGCGAAAACTGGGGTGCAGTACTGGTCTTACACAGGACGGGATCAGTGCAACATGACTCAGTGATAGTAAAACGCTCCTGCTCCTTCGGTGTAGCGTCATAAGTGCCAGTATATGTTTTACGCGGTTTTTTTGTCAAGTTTTAATTGTGAACTATCTTTCTTTCATCCCTTAGTGTACCGGTGTGATAATAAGGCAGACTGCTACAAAGCGTACAGCATCAAACATCAGTCAGCGCCGTGTATGTCAGCGCCGTCTATGTGTCCTCTTCTCGTCCCGTGTTTAGCGCTGTTTTTATTCTTCGTCTACCATCAAACATCATCATCAGCAGCAGCCCCTGTAGCTTACAACTCTTTTTGTTGAACTTTTGAGGGAGAAGGTTTTTGTGGACGAGCCTTCCCACTCTATTGGACCATCAAAGGCTACTGCCAGGAGGGGCTCACCTTCGGCTTTGTGTCCGTCCGCGCTACTCTTGACATTAATGACCTTGGCGTACAACCGGCGGGCGTCGGACGCCCGCTGTAGGAACAATGCTCCTACGGTCTCGCTTCGGACGAAGCCGTCGCCTGCAACCAGCAAAAGTATTCATTTGTACAGCTTTACTTTCTTGCTCACCTTGCATGGCAATTTGTCAAGCCGTAGCAACAGTATTAATGCGAACTAACAGACAATGATGCCAAGGAAATGTATAGGGGATATTAGAAGTAATTGTAATGTAATTGTGAAGAAAGAAAAGTGGACGAAAAAGATAACTTGCCACCCGGCAAGGGACCGAACCTGCGACCTTCGAATAACGCGTCTGATGCTCTACCACTGAGCTACGGTGGCGGTCATCCCTCCATCCGCTTTATACGGGTACATATGTGTATTTAAACGTGGGAGCGTCAGTCAGCTCCGCCTGTTGCCATTGCGGTGAGTGTGGAACACTATTTTTTTGCCTGTTGGCATCACGTAGCACGTGATCTTATTGCGAGCTGGCAGCTGACTAATAATCCCTCGCATACCACCTAAGGGCATCAAGTCTGCCTGAACGAGACCCTCACTATGAATGAAGGAAAGAAGCGTAAGTTTAAGGGCTCGTTTGCTTTGTTAAACAGTATGTACGTCTAATAGACACCGATAATTTTGGGTGGAGGCAGGCTGCAAGGCAATCGTCATGTTCGCTTACGTGCTAGCAAAAAACCATCGAGAGAGCATCAGTGCGCCTCCAATCAAGCTATGGCATGGGTAGACTCGACGAAGCTGCTTGGCCGAAGTGAATGGCAATGCGGACAGATAGGGCTGATTAAGGCTAGTGGTCTAAAGCGACACTATTGCGTAGACTTCGTACTGCAGCGAGAAGTGCCACAGAACACGAGGGACAAGAAGTGGAATTAGATTCAAACATTGTGAGTCGAGAAGGAGTCGTTTGCTGCTATAGTGAACCATCTAGCCAAGCAATACTCTTCGACCAGTTTCATGCAGTAATCGAATGCAGTCCCAATCAAATAAAAACACAAGCAATCTTACTGGGTGAAACGTAGTTGCTGTCGTCATTTGAACGGACTGTAAAAGGCACGTAATACCCTGAACGAGGAATGAGTATTTTTTTAGGGGGCTCGTTTTTTTTTTTGTTAGACACAACCAAATGAATCAACAGACAGTTAGCTGAGGGAAAGCATAGGAAAAAATAATTGTTGTCTCTAAGTGTAGTGCAGTAGTAATAACGTAAATTGAAATGAACTAATGTCTATGAACAGCGCCTCTTATGTTTTTCAATGCCAGTTCAATGTACCCAATCATGTTGTTCACCACCCTCTCCTTTGACCCTTTCCTACTCTTTCGCGCCGGCTAGCGTTCGCGCCTGCTTCACGATAGGAGGGGGAGAGTACCCTTTATGTGGCGCATCACAGATGCTGCTGGAAGAAGTATTATTTTTATTATTTGTACCTTTATGCGCGGGGCGGCGCATTGAAACCCTCTTGATTACCACGCTAGAAGGTCACGCTGAGTGTTGACGAGACGCGACGTTTGCTGCTGTCGCTTCTCCGTTCCGCTGGTAGCGGCACGACGCAACGTGTGGTGCCGATGCAAACGTTTCAGGACAACGCACGCGCCAGCCTTGAAATATTCCATGTCAATGTAGTCACAATATATACAACGTCAAAGTACTTACATTTATAAAAACACTTTGGGTAAGCCTTCATTTCTTCCACAAAAAGAAAGCGCACAAAAAAAAAAACGAAGACGAAAATGAAGGGAAGGCACGCAGTGCTGTTTGTCTTTGTCTTCGTTTTTCGTTCGAGAAATGCGTACGCTCCAAATGGGCATTTCATTGGATTACGTCAACGGCGTCACCGTTTTTGCAGTCTGTGTAAGCGAAAATCTCTTAACTCATAAAAAGCAACCCAACGATCCTCATTAAAAAAAAAAGCGTGTGTGACAACCGATACTATATTTCTGCTGCAGCAAAGCCAACCTTTTTGCTCTTTGCGTTGTCTACAAACTATTTACAAAAATAATAGCTAATGGAATTAAGACGACATTGAAGTTCAATCAACCAAAGGACCAAGCAGGATGTCGTACACACTACTCAAGAATAGATCATAATCATACTATCCATGAGGTAATAGAGAAATGCGTGGAATACAACCAACCCCTATACATAGCCTTCATAGATTACGAGAAGGCATTTGATTCGGTGGAGACATCAGCAGTCATGCAGGCACTGCGGAATCAGGGCATCGACGAAGCCTATATAAACATAATGGAAGAAATCTACAGCGGATCCACAGCCACCATAGTCCTCCATAAAGAAAGTGACAGACCCCAATAAAGAAGGGTGTAAGGCAGGACGACACGATCTCTCCAATGCTATTCACCGCGTGTTTACAGGAGGTTTTCAGGGCCCTATACTGGGAAGAGTTAGGGATAAGAGTTAATGGAGAGTATATCTTAGTAATCTGCGATTCGCTGATGACATTGCATTGATGAGTAACTCAGGGGACGAATTACAGCTCGTGATTAATGAACTGGACACGGAAAAGCAGAAGAGTAGGTCTGAAAATTAATATGCATAAAACTAAAGTAATGTGCAACAGCCTCGGCAGAGAACAGCGCTTTGCGAAAGGTGGCGAGACACTGGAAGTTTTAAAGGAATACGTCTACTTAGAACAGGTGGAAAACCGCGGAGCCCAGCCATAAGAGTAAAATAACTAGAAGAATAAGGAGGGGTTGTAGCACTTTCGGCAAGCATTCTCAAATTATGAATGGTAGTCTACCCCTATCCCTCAAGAGGAAGGTATATAACAGCTGCATCTTACCGGTACTCACCTACGGAGCAGAAACCTGGTGAGTAACAAAGAGGGTTCAACTTAAATTGAGGAGGAAGCAGCGAGCAATGGAAAGGAAAATGATAGGTGTAACCTTAAGACACAGGAAGAGAGCAGAGTGGGTCAGGGAACAAATGGGGGGTTAAGGATATCATAGTTGACATCAAGAAGAAGAAATGGACCTGGGCCGGGCACGTAGCACGTAGGCAGGATAACCGCTGGTCATTAAGGGTAACTGACTGGATTCCAAGAGAAGGCAAACGCGTGAGAGGGAGACAGAAAATTAGGTGGGAAGATGAGATTAAGAAGTTTGCAGGTATAACGTGGCAGCAGAAAGCACAGGACCGGGATGATTGGCGGAACATGGGAGAGGCCTTTGCCATCATCAGGCTGATGATGATGACATGAAAGAAAAATCAACAACGCAATAGTCCAATGATTTAGAAAGCAATCTTTTGCTTTAGTCCTAATATCTGCAAAGTTCTAATATTAGCCGTCTTCTTTACTTGTAAGGGGGCAATATTGCTACTACGCACAAAGATCACAAAGATAAGGGAAGTTTGCGTACTAGCTACCATCACGTCATAGTACGCGAACTCTCGTAGCATTGCATTTTGGCTGCGTACCTTGTAGCGCAGGACAGCGAAATACTCACCGTCCGCGTCAAACGCCTTGCACTTTCCGTCAGGCGCGAGCATACCAAGACGCTGGAAGTGCAGGGAGACTGCTGGCGCCAGTGTGACGTTGCTGCCTCCTACGATGGCTGCTTCGCAGCGCCCTGAACGGAGTGCCTGCACAGCCTCATTCAGGGCAGTCATGGTTGATGAGCAGGCAGTGTCCATGGCGACGCTCGGGCCTGCATGTCATGGTTTCATCGCGTGCATTATCGTGCATCATGAACGCGCATCATCATTATCACAGCAATTGTTTTAATCATATCTATATATATTGCTCAAGAAAAGGTCCAGTCCTCCACCTTTCTCGTAAGTTTATTAAATAGCTAAAACATGACGTATACAGTAAGACAAGACGACTGTTCGATGCTTGACAAACAACGGGATGTCTATAAAACCCCACCGATGTGTTCTTTTAGAATGTCTGCAAACATTATCATTCAAGGATAAATAAAGTTGGAGGGCGCAAGACCAGTGATAAGGCAATGAAGATTTACTCCGTGACACAAAACAGTTGACAAAACGTACCTGAAATATGTCTAAGCAAACTTGCAAGGTATGATTAGGCAATGTTTAACACGAAGCTCTTGGTGATGTTTGCACAACACACGTGCAAGCACATTATTCGGTGTTGGCTGCAGGCTTACTTATAAACATAGAAATAAAAATAAAAGCCCTTTATTGTTCCAACAGTGACTTCTTTTTGTTTGCTGTGGCACAATGAGACGCAAGTGGCCTTCCATCTGCCAGTATATATCGAATTGATGCTGCCCGCGTAGCGACACCACTGAGTTGGTGTTGATGCTCACCTCGCTTATTGTTTTGCAACATGCACCAAGCTATTAGGGAGTTTTCGAATAGCGTACGCAAAGCTTTGCGGTCGTTGCGGTCGCCCGCTATTTCCGTCACTAAACGGGGGCCCGCAGGAGGTTAGCGTATGACGCATGCGCAGTTGCGGCAAAGGCAAACGCAAAGCTTTGCGTACGCTATTCGAAAACTCCCTATTATAAGAAACGCATTTAACCATAGCTCGATTAGCGTGTCTACCACTATGCCACACTTCTACAACTATTAAGGCGAAAGCTTTGAATAGAAAGTTCTAGAAAAAAAAGTCACAGTTTCACCGCAAGGGTGAAGCAATGAATGCGATAGCAAAAAATTGTAATGTTATACGAAGTGAGGCTGGCAGCTAACTCTTTTTGGATCCGATCTCACGCAACTCTAGAAAACGCTTGTTTAAGAGAATTGTCGTAGAAGGGTACACGTAGAAGGGTACACCGGCCCCCCCGCTGTCAGCCGCCGAGAAGGGGAGATAACGCGCGCGCCCGCGCTCGTAAAATCGAATGCCCCCCCTCCCCCCCCCCCCCCCCCCCCGCCCGCTCGTCGGCCGCCGAGAAGGGGAGATAACGCGCGCGCCCCCCGCTCGTAAAATCGAAGGTCGCTCGAGGGAACCCCCCCCCCCCCCCTCGCGTCTTTTCACGCTCACGAACGACGGGCGGAGCCGGTTATATATATACATATACGGCAAATGACGCCGACGGCGAAAACCAGCCGCGAGTGTCCATATAATTGCTATCGCAATAATAGCGTACACAAAGCTTGCAGGCGTTGCGGGGGTAGCGTTAGCGTTCTTCACTTAGCGGGAGGCCCGCAGCGCTACGCCCGGAACGCCCGCAAGCTTTGCGTTGCGCCGTTCTAAAACTCTCTAACAGAGAGTTTTAGAATACCGTACGCTGAGTGAGCGTTTGTTGTCGTCGTCCGTTATTTCTGTCACTTAACGGGAGCCCGCAAGATGATAGCGTACGACACATGCGCAGTGGCGACAAACGCTAACGGAAAACTTTGCGTACGCGATTCTGAAAATATGTCTCATACTGGCAGTGACCGGTGTCCGTCCGGCCCCCTGGCACGGTGCCAGCTGTGACATTTCCCGTCACGTGGGAGCATAAATTAGCCTTATCAGCGCTGGAACGCGTATGGCGTATGCACGATGCGCAAAGCGCGAGAAAACGAACCCATGAGATACCGAGGCAGATTAGTCTCGCTTCGCGATTCGCCGTCAAAATTAAAAAGAAAACATGCACACATTCTGTTTGTGTGTTATTCCACTGGGAGTGTAAAAAAAGACATCGCATACTCAGTCGTAACCAAGCTCTCATATCCATAGCTTTAATATTTTACTCAGACAAACAACCACTGCATGACTACGTGATCGCTGCTCACCACATCAATGCGCAGTGGCACTCTCCGGGACTATTTGTGACAGAAGGGATGTGCTAGCGTCTCATTTCTTAAAAGTAACACTCATGTTGAGGTAATGACATTGAGGTTGAGGCATGGAAGATTGGAATATAACTTGTATTTTTTCATATTGCGTACTTATTCATTGAACGCCAAAAAAAAAAAAAAAAAAAAAAAAAAAAAAAAAAAAAAACATGGTCGTAACAAGGAGACCCGTAGAACTTCGATACATTGTAGAGGCGCTGGCAGCTGTTCCACCTGTGTCTTTAGAACGTTGCTCTATGCAACTATGGAGTTCAACCTTCCCCGATATAGGAGCTTAGTGTTGACTGCATTGGATGTTTCAGGTGACGTGAGCGGGCGGAAGGAATAAGTTAATGTGATTCTCCTCGATACTCTGTTGCAGGGTAGGCCTCCTTTTTTGCATTTCGAAATTTCAACGCTGAACAAAGGCCAACTGATTGTCCCATATCGCTGGCGTTAATTCTGTGCTTACATGTCCATCATACAGTCGTACCAAGCTAGAAATGAAAGATGGGGTCTCAAAAAGTGTTCGAGGGCCCTGTATAATGAGGCAGAAACTTCGCAGAAAGAAAAAGCCGGGTTCGACGTTGCCTGACGGCTTCACCAGTTCACTCTGATGTCATGAATTTCGGCAACGTATGCTCAGGATACGCCCACAGTATTGTAACGTACAAGAGCAACTCGGGCGAACACGATCCAACTCAGTTCCATCCTTTTCGTTCTCTTCCACTGGACTTCCCTTCACGGGCCAGTCACTTCGTTGGTATGATCCACTACAATATTTATCAGTCAAGAACGACTACATTGCGATATAGAGGACTTCAAACATAAAATTTTCAAATTTTTCAGCACTGAAATGCTAGGGTATACACAGGACTTTGTGAACACTTTAATACGCGAGGTTGTCCGTTAAATGGAATAGCACAGAATGTGAGGCCACGTTACTTGCGATGGTCGCATTTTGGTAACTACCTACTGAACGAAAATTTTGTCTTGGAGTCACAATAAGCGAGTTTTGAGACGTGTCAGATGTAACTGCTCATTGCAGGGAAAGTTAGACAATGTGCACCTTACCGTGAAAATCAAGGCCATATGAAATTCTGTTGGCGCACATAGACAGGCAGCAACCGAGCAATCCGTAACCGCCCGTCTCGTCGGCGTTCACTGCAAGCATGTCGCGCGTATCGCATGATGAGACACCCACGAATACGCCAATGTTGCGCCCGCGCAATGTGTCGGGGTCGTATCCCGCGTCCACGATGGCCTCGTACGACGTCTCCAAAAGGAGCCGAATCTGAGGGTCCAACGCCTGCGCCTGCTTCGGGTGCGTGCTGAAGAACTGCGCGTCGAAGCGAGACAGGTCCAGGATCTTGCCGTGTCGAGTCGGCAGTCCCAGGTGACCTGCGAGAGAATGATATACGTCTGCCATTAGTCCAGGAGAAGTATTTTAGGGCGAAAACCTTAGATGGCCCATTAAACGCGAAAGTTGAACGTCGGCGTCAGCGGCGTAAACACGAGTGAGGCAAAAGAAATCGTCGTATCGTGACGACGTCTCAATATATGACGTCAACAGGAAGCCACAGTATTGTGACCTCATCATGACATCACTGCTGCGTCAGGTCACAACGCCATCACACAACGTCGTCGCTTAGTCAAAGGTGGGCGGATCACGGAAGCATTGCAAAACCAGGTGAGGTGCGGAGAGTTCGCAGTGCCTCGGATCCCCGAGGCAGAGCAAAATAACGTTAGGTGCTCAAAGCCTTTGGAGAGGCGGGTAATACATGGACCGAGAAGATAAATAACAAGACGGCTTTCGCATTACAGTCGCCTCAGGTGATTGCATAAGGGGTTCTGCGAGTGTTTTGACAAGTGACTGCGGTTGTTTACCAAAGATTTTTGTGCATTCTCTTGTGGCTGCGTGGCACACGTTCCAAAATTTTCTTTCCCCAACCCCAACCCCACGAGAGAGGACTGGGAGGCGGCCCTGCTCAGCTGTCAGGACGTCAAGGCCCAAAAGGCCCTGGTCCAACGGTCGCGGGCGGCGTTGCTTGCCAATGGCGCTCTGGAATAGGGTCTCCACCTAGTACCCCAATCACCTCACCTCTCTGTAACCATTTAATGGTTAATAAATGTTTTGACCACCACCACCACCCACTCGTGATTTGGAACGAAAAAAAAAAAAAGAACACCGCGCACACCGCGCACACCTTGGCAGGAGACGCAGAGGGGTCATTCCGCGCGCCGCACTTCAAACAAAGAAATATCTAAGAGTGTCGAGTCCTGCGTTGTCTACACTTGCAGCGCGTTGCTCAAACACAAAGGCGCAATAATTGTAATAGCTGTTAGTGATACAGTATACTTGATACAGTATATTGTGATACAGTATATTTGGTGTAGAGCGAGAAATTCCTAAACTCTACCTTGATGTGTTTAAGTTGGAAAAGATGGAACAACTGTGTATTTTTTTCTTAAATGAAGGGAGCTTCGTCCTAGTGGTGCCAAGCCTGAAGGAAGTGCGGAGCTGAGCAGCCCACTTTGTTTCCTCTTGTCTTTTTTCTTGTTCTCTTTTGCACTTTTAGTCTGTTTTTTCTCTTTATTTCTATTTCTATTTATTTTTTCCCGTAGTTTTCCTTTCTTTCTCTCTCTTTCTATTTCTCGCTTGCTTCGTCTTTTAATTTTTATACGTGGTTTGTGTTGTCGTGTTTCCCTAGCCATAGTAGTAAAGTCAATTTATATCATCATCAAGGCGCTGCAAGAACTAGACGAAGATTTCTCTCTGGCGCGAGTGCGCACTCAATATGCTACAGCTGTCTATGCTATATGTGGTTTTGCCTGCGTCACGCCAAGCGACGACGACAACATACGTCAACCTGGCCCTGTAAAGTGCTCCGCACTTAAAAAATTTAATCGCAGACACTAGAATTTACAATCACTCTCTAGAATATAACAAATTTCACAGGTAACAGTAGAGCGGCTTTTTAAAAATAATATTCATACACTGTGCCACTTAAGGTGAATTTGAGCTGTTCGACAGCGGTGTCGGCTCCTTAGTTGGCGCCATTGCAGACGTTTGCTATGAACTTGTGCGTACCAGCAGAGAATACGAAGAAGGCTTATCCTTCCCAAAACATTAGGGCATATGTGTGGCAGGTCATTTACAGAACAAATGACGTTGGCATTGCAGCCTCAGACATCTGCGACCTGCAATGCTGCAAATGCATAGCTGAGTTTCTTGAGATCTGCTGGTCTGTAAGGTTGTTTGTGAAGAACTGAACGATAGTGACTATAACTATTATATCTTGGACTTTACGCGCTAAAACCACGATATGATAATGAGACATCGCATAGAGCAGGGCTCCGGAAATTTCGACCATCTGGTGCTCTTTAACGCCTACTGATACCACAGAATACACGACCAACTTGCATTTTGTCTCCATCGAAATGCGGCCGCGACGATCGGGGTCGAACCCACGACCTTCGCGTCAGCAGCCGAGGAGCGTAACCACTGGATCACATCGGCAAACGGCATAGACGGTGCACGCTTCTTTGTCTGTATGTGAGTGTGCAAAAGTGCGACCTGCCCTCATTTTCCCCATCTTTCAATGATCTTGTCCTCCATCCCAGCAGAGCAGCCAACTGGCTTCAATCTTGCTAAGCTCCCACTTGCCTTTGACCTAACACTTTCGTATTTCTATCCACGCTATATACAGTAAATTGTAAGCATGGTCAAAAGACGGTTTGACCGAGATAACTTATTAAAACAAATATTCCGTGCTGTAAGGCGTAGGCAAAGTTACACTGTTCTACTCTACGACCGGCATCAGAACGACTCAACGTAAGATGCCACGCGAAAACGACGACGTGGACTGGCGTGGGAGCGCTAGGTGCGCTCGTTACTTCCGCGACAAGTTTCAAACGACTTAAGCGTGGATTTTCTTCGAGAGGGAAAGAAGTTTATTGAGGCTCCCGAGAAAACGAATCATGAGGCCTTATGGGGCCCCTGGAGTCAGTTCGGTGGCTCCATGCAATTACGGCAAAGCTGTATATGGCTCAGCGAAACCGAAATTATTCACAACGGCAGAGTCCGCGTCGCTAGACGCATCAAGACAAACCTGGAGGCCAGCGTGAATCATCCTGAGTGACCATGTCGACGCCCGCGTAGAGCTTTTCTTTGAAATCCACCAAGTGATCCGCTTGAGGGAAGCGAGCTGAGAAACCGCTTATCACAATGTCGTCGTCCGCCATGGTTGTCTAAAAACGAGAAAAAATAAATTCCACACAATCTTTACCGAGGCGAAAGCCTTAGGCACCCCATCAAATGCGAGAAGTGGCCATGGGGTTTAACAGGATTGATGTGAAGAATCATAATCATATGACGTCAACGTGACGTCAAAGATCGGTAGAATTTTTGACCTCATCATGACGTCATATCATCATCAGCAGCAGCAGCCTGACTACGGCCACTGCAGGGCAAAGGCCTCTCCCACGTTCCGCCAATCATCCCGGTCCTGTGCTTTCTGCTGCCAAGTTATACCTGCGAACATCTTAATGTCATCTGCCCACCTAATTTTCTGTCTCCCCCTCACGCGTGTGCCTTCTCTTGGAATCCAGTCGGTTACCCTTAATGACCAGCGGTTATCCTGCCGACGTGCTACGTGCCCGGCCCATGTCCATTTCTTCGTCTTGATTTCAACTGTGATATCCTTAACCCCCGTTTGTTCCCTGACCAACTCAGCTCTCTTCCTGTCTCTTAAGGTTACATCTCTCATTTTCCTTTCCATCACTCGCTGCGTTGTCCTCAATTTAAGTTGAACCCTCCTTGTAAGACTCTATGTTTCTGCTCCGTAGGTAAGTACCGGTAATATGCAGCCGTTATATACCTTCCTCTTGAGGGATAGTGGTAGACTACAATTCATGATTTGAGAATGTTTGCCGAATGTGCTCCATCCCATCCTTATTTTTTCAGTTATTTCACTCTCATGGTTCGGCTCCGTGGTTACTACCTGTCCTAAGTACCAGTGTCTCACGTCATATCACGTTAGTTCATATCATGCCGTCACCACATGGCATAATCGCTTATTAAGAGTTGGGCCGATTCAAGAGGCACTTAAAAATTCGGCAGATTACACGCATTGTTGGAATCAATTTCATCCGCAGAAGTCAGCGAGTAGCAGCTTGTGGCGGATTTTTGGCTTTCAGCCAAGCGTTACTATGTGGATCGATGTCTTTGTGTGAATTGAGTAGTTCTGCACATATCGTGAACTTACTTGATGGACGCTGGTGTGCGGCACAGTGGGCCGCTCTTTAAGGGCCGACATCGGGCTGATTAAAGTGCTTTCGAGAATTTTGATCACACCTCCCTTTAGGAAAACCCAGTGTGGCTGTTCCAGTGCGATACATGATTATGGGACCAGTGTGGCGCTGGGTACTGAGACGCTGGCACGCTGCACGAGGCACGCCGGACGCAGGCGCGCGGCACACTGGGACACTCGTTAAGGGCCGAAATGAAGCTTTTCAATGATTTTTGGACAATTTCACTCATGCGGATCATAATTGTGGCTAAGACAGGAGCACTGCCACAAAATAACAACAACAAAAAAAACTATCGCGTGGAAATCGAACCCACTACCTCGCCATACCTTACTTCTTGTGCCTGACACGTTACCGCTGCGCTACACTTTGAAGGCGAAATGCGGCGCTGTATTCAGCATGTCATAACGAATTCAGGTGGCCCATTTCTTTTATTTTCTCGTTTAGAAAAGCGGATTCAAATGTCTCCGCGTTCGCGACAACCTCACAGAACAAACTTAATTTCTTACGTATCGCCCAGGAACAGAACGTTCATCTAGCTGGCTTTGCCGCAAAATATATTAGAGTAACCTGAGATATGTGAATGAAACAAGTGTAAATTTAAGGGCTCGTTTTCTTTGTTACACGCAATAATAATTAGAACTAACAGACAATGATGCCAAGGAAAGTATAGGGGATGTTATTTGAAGTAATTGTAATGTAAATGTGAAGAAAGAAAATTTGACGAAAAGATAACTTGCCACCGGCAGGGACCGAACCTGCGACCTTCGAATAACGCGTCCGATGCTCTACCACATAGAGCATCGACGGCGGCGACGGCGGACTGCGGGCCTAAGGAGCTTCTCTCCTGAAAACTAGCAGTTCCCTGTACGAATACAACCGATGAGCCAAAGCTCCTTAGAAATGGGACGCAAACGACTATGCGCCTGATCTCGCTGCTGGCTTTTATAAAGGTAGTAGGGTGAGGAGAGCGTCTACTGCGCTCGGTGGCGGGAACGACTGAGCGAGTGAGTGTGCGGGGCGCGTTGCGAAGCGCGTGCCAGCCCTGGCAAGGGACCAGCCACTGGGCGCACGACAGGGCGAAGCGATGGTTTCGCACGTTCGCCGGTTTGAGGGAAGGTGGCAGAGACGAAGAAAGGGGAGGGGGAGAGAGATGGGAGAGGGGTTTGTGAGCGGTGATGCGCGGGGAGCTTCGACGGCGGTGGCGGCGGGGTGCGGGCTAAGGGTCTTCGCTCCTAAAAAGAAGATCGCCGGGAACACCTTGGGCCAGACGCCACCACGTGGCAGAAGACGCACAGGTGTTACTTGAAGCGTCACAGTTTAAAAGAGAAAGAAATATCTAAGAGCGTCGGATTCTGCATTGTCGACATTTTCAGCGCGTTGCTGACGTAAAACACGCAAAAAATGTTACAGCTGTTAGTTCATGGTTGTCCTGAGAATACCTGCGCGTTCTTGTCGAGCGTCCGTCTTTGTGTTTCAGCGGCGCGCTAGAAGTATCGAGGTGATTGTCGTTCTTCGTGTGACATTCCAATTTCTTGCAATAGCAATCATTGCTACGCCGTTGCGGCGAAACTATGACTCCCCCCCCCCCCCCCTCCATGACCACTAGTTAGGCAACGTATGCGACCCTCATATTGCAGAGTGCATGCTCTGCGTCCCTTTTTCAGTTCTGGTAGAAATTTCGTGATTGAGACATCCTGTATCTGTTCAAGAGAGTCTTACCGTCAAAAAAGACAAGTTTTTATACAAGACGTACGCTTTAAATGTCAAGAATTTGATTTCCTAGCGAACCAAAGACACTTTGATCGCGCTTTAAATGCGAAGAATTTACTAGCGAAATAAAGGCACTTTGATCGTTTCTATCTATCCATCTACACAAGCGCCTGCGTCTGGGCTGCCTGGTGATTTTCATTCTTTTGATTTTCATTTTATTTTTTATTATTCGTATTGAGGTTTTATTTTTACTCTTGTTGCATTCTATTGTAACTGAATTACCTTTGACATAGCATTGCAGTGCCTTGTATACTGTATGTCGAATTTTGCTTTTTTTTTATTGTATTCCTTTTATTTGATCTCGTATTTTAACTGTTTTTGTCTGTTGCTTCCTTTATTGCCTTGTATTTTATTATCACTATTATTATTATTATTATTATTATTATTATTATTATTATTATTATTATTATTATTATTATTGCTTCTATCATTGCTCTGTATATTACATTTCGCATTTTGCATTCTATTTTACTGTTTCATCTCCTATTTTAACTGTTATGGCTTGTTCACCACCTGCTAATCTTCGGCCAATTTTTAAATTCAGTTTTGTTGTAATTTCTGAGTGTGCCGTTTTCAGTATTTCTGCCCTGGGACTCTTATCTGTATACAAGTATTAACGCGATAGCGTTAAAGAGCTCGTTTCGCAGAAATTCCGGCGTCGGCGTCGTTGGTTGTGAGCGAAAAAATCATCATCTTGTCCGTGACCGAAAAATCGAGAAATATGCAAATAAAATAAATAATAAAAATTTTCGGGTCCGAGTGAGGATCGAACCCGGGTCGTCTGCGTGGCAAGCAGGTGTTCTACCACACAGCCATGCCTCTGCTTGGAAATACTGTGAAAACAACTTCCTCTGCTTGGAAATGCAGTGAAAATAACTTCCATGCTTCGCAAACGCAAGCGTCTTTTATATAGGCGTCGCAATATAACATGTAATATCCTAGGAATATTGCGTGGTACAAGCGTAAATTGCCATCGGGCGTCAGAATATGTGACTATCATAACGATTCCATAGTTTAAAGCCAGCCACCCATTACAAACGGCACACACCTTACTGCGCGTATTCCCTTAACACCACGTAGTGGGTGCATAGCAAGTTCGAAAACATTTCCCACATTTGCCGCGCATAATTTCTCCTGGTTTAAACCATACTACCCATTACACAGTATGCACTAAGTGATTGAAGTACGCAGTAGAGACGGGATATCGCTATCGCGTTGAACTCTTAAAGGCGAAGCTTAAGGGTCCCCCAATTTTTTTTGTAACTGATGCATATGTAACCAATAAACTCAAACTGAACTGAACTGACGCTTCGCATGATATCGACTCCCAAAATGCGTGAAATCTGCCGGATTAAAAAAAAATCGAATGCTGAAGTCGAGCTACATGTATTATCATAGGTACAAAAAAAAAAAAGCAGATAGGGATAATCTCTACCAGCATAAACAAAATAAACAGCGTAATCTCGCAAAAAACTAGAAACGATTGCTGAGGATAGGAACAAAATAAAAAGAAACACACCATGTGATGACAGGCATTCCGACAAGTTCACGAATTGAAATAGCCATAGATCTTGGCGTTAGTCTATGGCCATTTAAAAAAGGAGCTACTGTAAGTTTGCAAGAACAAAAATAAATTATCAGCACTTTATATTATAGCGCTGAGCAGTATGAACAATGATTATTTTTCAAAGACAATGCCTTCATCGGATACTTTCTTTATCTATATCTTTCTGTCTCGCTCTCTCTCTTTCTCCGGTTGGCACAAGCAGCCGCTTTTCCACGTAGCCGAACTTTCGCACATCACCACAATCGCTGGACAAACGGAATTTCTGCTGTGTTCTTTGTTAATCTACGCGTGGAACGTTTTGCGAACGATTTGGATCCGAGCTCACTTGCAGGCTTACTTAGAAAATGGTTCCACGTGCACTAGGGTCTATCCATACTGTAACACCGTCAATATTAGGTTCCACACCACTCAGTACCGCCGCCACAGTGACTCAGTGGTTATGGTGCTTAGCTGCTCACCCGAAAGATGCAGGTTGGATACCGGCTGTGGTTGTCACAATTCGCTGTAGGCAATGTGGTAGAAACCAGTGTAGTTTGCGACGTCAGTGTACATTAAAGAACCCCAGGGGGTCAGAATTCTCCGAAAGCCCTCCACTACACCATCATAGCCTGATTCGTTTTGGGACATTGAACCCCTCGATCTAACTAACCAATTGTACAGACCGAATAACACATCCCTAATACAAATGAGAACAGACAATGATGCCAAGGAAAGTATAAGGGATGTTATTATAAGTTCTTGCAACGTAACTGTGAAGAAAGAAAAGTGGACGAAAAGATAACTTGCCTCCGTCAGGGACCGAACCTGCGACCTTCGAATAATGCGTCCAATGCTCTACCACTCAGCTACGGTGGCGGTCATCCCTCCGTCCACTTTATAAGGTATATATGTGCATTTAAAAGTGGGAGCGTCATTCAGCGCCGCCTGTTGCCATTGCGACGAGTGTGGAACACTCTTTTTTGCCTGTTGGCGTCACGTAGCACGTGATCTTATTACGAACTGGCAGCTGACTAATTATCCCTCGCATACTACCTGAAGGCATCAAGTCTGCCAGAACGAGACCCTCCCTATTAATGAAGGAAAGAAGTGTAAATTTAAGTGCTCGTTTGCTTTGTTAAACACAATATTATGGAATGTTTTGCGAAGGGGTTAGATCCGAGCCCAAATACAAAAACCCGTAATACAAAAAATACATCGGTTTGGTGCGTCGGCAAGCAACACGATGCACTGAACTTGTTCTCCTTATTGGATATTCGGTGTTCGCGCAACCTCATACAGAGGACATGTCTCTACGAGCTAATTTTCATATGTTAATCACATTGGCGGATAAAACTGTCAAATTTTTGTACCGCCGCTTGACGCAGCATAGCCATTTTTAAAGGCTCCGTTGATTAAACTGTTTAAAGGTTGATTAAACTGTTTTACACTGCACCAAATCATAAACAAGCCAACGCAGCAGAGCAAACGACAAACTGAGGATATTTGGGTTCAAAAGCAATGAAATTGCCAGCTCCATCACCTGCGTTTACAGCGTGAAGCAATATGATCTTGCTGATTATTCTTTTATTTCCAATGACCTCCCTACAAGGTATTACAAAAACGAAAGGGTTGCAACATAACCCCATGTGGTGTCTTTTAATTAAAAATGTCCATTTTCTTTTGTCATAAAAAATTTGCATCAGTGGTGATTAATGCTGCAGGGCGCGTACGGCCATTGCACTTAAATGGTGCATTTGTGCGAAGAGCGACAATGATAATTGAACATTTAGCTGAACATTTAGCGCACGGGGTCTTGAAACATTAATTTGATGACCATGTTATTCTGTCATATCGAAAGTAAAACTTAGCGCAACTTGGACAACCCTCGAGACACTCACACATTCACGCACACACTTTCACTCAGGCTATACACACACACAGTGCTGTGTGGTGTGTATATCCTTAGTGAAAGTGTGTAATGTGTCGAGGGTTGTCCAAGTTAATTTTACTTTCAATATGACGAGTTAACAACTAGCCCAACAACAAGTTTTAATATGTTATTCTGTCCTGGATTCTGCGTTATGTTGGTTCTCACATACCTTGGGGGTCTTTTTCGTGTTTAAATCGTGTGCTTTGCGAATAGGGGCAGCCAGCAGCCCACTGGTTAACTACGATTAATTTAGGAGGTGGGGAGGACTTTTTTGCAGCTCAAGCGTAGACAACCGGAGAAACACGGAGGGGACAATACTTAAACGGTTGTTTGTGGTATTTGCCTGCAAATGTCTATGGCGCGTCACTCCCCATGAGAATGGCTACGGCCCCCCGTCCCTATTTACGCGATAGCGTTAATGAGCTCGTTTCGCAAAAATTCCGGCCTCGGCGTCGGTGTCAGGTAACGTCGCTGACTGTGAGTAAAATAATCATCTTGTCTGTGACCGAAAAATCGAGAAACATGCAAATCAAGTAAATAACAAAAATTTTGGGGTCCAAGTGAGGATCGAACCCAGGCCGTCTGTTTGGCAGAAGCAAGTGTTCTACCACACAGCCACACTTCTGCTTGGAATTACATTGAAAATAACTCATCTTTCAAATGCAGTGAAAATAACTTTCATGCTTTACAAACACATGCGTCCTGTATACAGGCGTCAATACAACATGTAAAATCGCAGTAATATTGCGTGGTACAAGGCGTACATTGCCATCGGGCGTCAGAACATGTGAATATCGTAATGACATCGTGGTTCAAAGCCGGCCACCCATTACAAAAGGCACACGTTCCTGCGCGTATTCCCTTAAGACCATGTAGTGGGTGCATAGCAAATTCAGCATTTCCCGCTCATAATTGCTCGTGGTTTAAAGCATGCTACCCATTGCATAGTATGCACTAAGTGATTGAAGTACGCACTAGGGACATGGATATCGCTATCGCGTTCAACGCTGAAAGGCGAAGTTTAAAGGTCCCCAATTTTTTTTCTATAGAAATGCCCCGTTCATTGCGCAGTTCACGCAAAGCAAACACAAGGAATAAGCATGACCATGTACTAATAAAGAGCATGTAATGTGGTGGAATGAAAACACACTTCACTTCGCGGAACTTTACATTGCACTCAGAAGGACATTCACCAGAGAACAGTGGATCTACATACGACGAGACAACAGGACTCTGATTTGGGCTCTACGGGCCCCACCTTCGAGCTTTGTTGGTGTATATTGCGGAAACCAGCCTCCATCTATATATTTAACGCAGTATGCTTTTTTGGTAACCTTTCCAAATAAGAAAGGGATGTAAAGTTATCAATGTCACCTTAGCCAATGTGTACGCATAAAAGCGCGTTAATGTAGACAACGAATCGTGTACGTGGCTCTATTACGCGTCCCTGGCAGCCAACATGTAGCCATAACTGAATAAACCTAGCTAATGGAAAATCCGTCTGTTTCGCCAGACGCAAAACAATTGCCTCGTGCCGAGGTAGCGCGTGGCCAATTTATGGGTGATGTCAATCGTTGTCCAGGTGCGACTGACTGAGGATGGCTGAAAACACGATCATAAGTTAAGTGCGGCACTGAAGTGACGAGGACGGGACAGGGAGAACACACACGAGCGCTAACTTTCAACAATGATTTATTGGAAGCCGGATCACAGAATACATATATATGACAAATGGCGGACACTCAGGCATGCGCAAATGTGGTAGCATCCAAGAAATGACAATTCTTTTCCGGATAATGATAAAGATGGTGCGCTGACACATTCCTGGCCTAGCTTATGTATTGTAGCCGATTCTACGATCAACCGCGTAGTTTCATCTTTGTGCATGCGTATAACAGAACACTTATCAAAAACAGGTGAACACCCACACGTGCGGCAATGCGCGGTTAACAAACCGTCGCCCCCTTCTTAACATTGTTTTTGTGCTCTCTAAGCCTGTCGTTGAGGCACCGCCCCGTCTGCCCCACGTAGGACTTCCCACAGTGCCGCGCTTAACTTATGATCATGTTACACCAACAAGGCCAACAATCTACCCTGGCTGGAAACAGCTTCGTTTCGCCATGGGCTTCTCACTGTGTGGAATGCAGAGGTCGTAGTTCCCTTGGACTGTGATCTCTGAATTGTGACTACTTATTTGTGTTTACGTCTGTGTTATTTGTTTTGGTTTTTTTTCCTCTTTCCTCTTCTCTCTCTCCTTTTCTTCCCTCATGTCTTAACTTTCCTCTGTGTTTCCCCTTCCCGAAGGAGCAGGCAGGCGTTGTGCCCCTCTAGGTGGCAGTTGTCAGCTGTTCCCTCCCTATTTCCTCTGTGTCTTCGTGTTTTTTATGTATGCAAACCAAATCAATAAATAAATAATCTCTGAATTCCGCAAAATGAGAAACCACTTGTGTGGATTTTAGTACGTAATAAACCCCTAACGGAAAGGGCGTCTTATCTAGTAGAGGACTTTATTTTGAGACTGCCGTTTGCCGCCATACATAAGACAATATACGTCAGCCGTAGTAGTCCACTGCGCCGAGACGTCGAAGCACCTTGCAAGGGATCAATAGGCGGAGAAGGTTCTCGCCAAGTCCGCGTCGGAATAACACACGGTCATCGGGTTGGTATTCGATGTGGCGTCGTTGAAGATCTCAGTGACGGCTGTCGACCCTCTGCTGGTTTTTGATGCGCAGGCGGGCGAGCTGTCAAGCTTCTTCAATGCGCTGCAGACATGTAGCAAGGCCGGGGTTTTCTTGTCGGTGGCAGCTGGCAGCATAGCGTCGAGCGTCTTTGCCGTATTTCTTCCTTAGTCCAAATAATATGTCGCCATCGGTCATCGTTTATTGCATGGCCGTCTTGTATGCGAAGGTCACGTACGGAAGGACAGAATCCCGCCCAGGTCTTGTAATTCGATGTCGACGTACATGGCCAGCATGCCAGCGAGGGCCTTATTATGACGCTCATTAAGGCCATTGGTCTGCAGGTCATTGGTGAAGCCGTCTCCAAGGTTCGGTGGAGCCTTGTCTGGCTGTATCTCAATATCGCCTGAGTTAGGTCCGCAGTAAAGATCGCAACACAGTCGTTGATGAGGACTTCTGGGCCACCATAACACAGGACGGTATTTTCAACAAAGAAGTTGATTACCTCGGCGGCACTGCTTTTTGGCAGGGCACTTGTCTCGGTGTAGCGGGTGAGGTAGTCGGTGTCTACAAAGAACCATTTATTTCCGGATCCTGATGTAGAAAGCGGTTCCAGTAAGTTCATTGCGATCTGCTGGAACGGTTGTCGGGGTGGTTCGACGGGCTGCAGTAATCCGGCTGGCCTAGTCGGCGGTTTCTTTGGTCGCTGACAGTCTCTTTCAAGTGCTAACGTAGTTGGCGACGTCACCAGTACGGCAAGGCCAGTAGTATACTTGTATCCTAGCGAGCGTGCGCAAAATTCCTGGTGTTTAGCCATCGGGTCGTCATGCAGAGCTTCACGACCTCTGGGCGTAATGCTGAATGCACCACGAAGAAGTAGTTGGCTCTAAGTGCCGAGAAGTTCTTCGGGCAAGACAATTGCATAAATCGAAGAAATTATGGCCATGATTGGCGCGTTTGCCTTTTCAGATTCTGACGAAGCTACAACGACGGTTCCAATACGTCAACCATCCTTCCATGTCCACCAAAGTCTTCACAAACGCCAACAGCAACAGCTCCGACGCCTTCTGCAGGAATACCAGGACTGTTTCTCCTCGTCGTCGGCCAAGGCGGTATAGTGGCTACGGTGCTCGTATGCTGACCCGATAGTGCCATGCTCGATCCCGGCCGCCGCAGTCGCATTTCCATAAAGGTGATATTGTTCCGTGGTTGTGGCTTGGATGAAGAAAGCAGGCGACGTGTCCAAGATAAACTCTTTATTCGGCAGAACTTGTGGCCGGGAAATGGAAAGCATGGCACGCTGTACAATTATAGCGGCGAATCAGAGCGTCGGCCGTCGAAAAACTGACAAGCGGTCAAGCGCGTCGGCTTTTATACATGTATCATCGAAGATTCCATTGTTATACCTAGCGGCCGCGTAAGTTCCAAAACTGTAACATTCGCGTTGAGCACGTAATCTGATCGGAAGGTTCTAACATGATTAAGATAGTTCCCAGTCATTCGGGCGCGCCTTGCGCAAGACAGCATTACATTGCAGTGGGACGATAACATGAAAATAGAAAGAAAGGAATGGATGTGGCATTGCCCCCCTTCTGAAAAGGCATCGTCCCGATGCTTTAACAGAAGATGGAAGTGCAATAATAAAACAAAACAGTACAATCAACAACAAATACAAACAAGAAAGTACAATAATAAAGCAAGCACAGTCCTCAGGTTCGCTAACGAGTGTAGTACAGCTTCAGGCGCACAACATGGAGGACTTCAGGTCGCGCACGGCGCCGTTGAGAGTTCGTAATGCCGTCCGGGACAACCTCTTAGTCTAGAGCGCCTAGATGTCGAAACACTCTGTATGGCCCGAAGTATCGCCGAAGAAGTTTTTCACAAAGTCCACGTCGTCGTATTGACGTCGTACACACGGTCGCCGGGCTGGTATTACACATGGCGACGTGGAAGGTTGTAGCGATGGCTGTCGGTCTTATACTGGCTGTGGATGTGAAGACGGGCGAGTTGCGGGCTTCTTCCGCACGCTGTAGGTAGGCGATGACGTCGATGTTTTCCTCGTCGGCGACGTTTGGTAACATTGCGTCAAGCGTCGTTGCCGGGCTCCGTCCGTAGACCAACTTGTATGCCGTCATCTGCGTCGTTTCTTGTACGGCCGTGTTGTAGGCGAAGGTCACGTTCCGAAGGATGGCATGCCACGTCTTGTGCTCGACGTCGACGTACATAGGCCAGCATGTCGGCGATGGTCTTGATTAGACGCTCGGTGAGGCCATTGGTCTGTGGGTGGTAGGCGCTAGTCCGGGGTGGCTTGTCTGGCTGTATCTTAAGATCGCCTGAGTTGGCTCCGCAGTAAAGGCCGTATCTCAGTCGGTAATGAGAACCTCTGGAGCACCATGACGCAGGACGATGCGCTCAACGAAGAACTTGGCTACCTCAGCGGCGCTGCCTTTGAGCAGGGCTCTTGTTTCTGCGTAGCGGGTGAGGTAGTCGGTAGCTACGACGATCCACTTGTTTCCGAAAGTCGACGTCAGGGAACGGCCACAGTAGGTCCATGCCGATTTGCTGAAACGGTCGGCGAGGTGGTTCGATGGGTTGCAGAAGTCCCGCGCTGGCCCTTGTCGGCGGTGTCTTGCGTCGCTGACAGTGCCGGCATGTCTTCACGTAACGAGCGACGTCGGCGGCAAGGCGTGGCCAGTGGTGCTTTACTTGAACCCCCCGCGACCGTGTGGGAAAACCTGAGGTGGCCAGCCATCGGGTCGTCGTGTAGAGCCTGCAGAAATTGCGCCAACGATAAGGTCGTTGGCCCTGGGCCGGAGAGAAGTTCTTCTCTAGGAGGACGTTGTTTTAGATACGAAGCATCTTATGCTCGGGGCTGTGTCCGTCCCGCGTCCTGCGTCCCGCGTCCTGCGTCCCGCGTCCGGTCACTTTCATGAAGTAGGGAAGCCGCCGCTATGCGAACCAGAACACTGTAGTAAAATAAGGCCGTCAACCACCATTACAGTCACAAGAGTCATGGCCGAGAGCACAGAGTGCCTGCTTAGCAATGGCTAGGCAGGTGGTGGGTGCAAGCTAAGAATAACGCGCATTACCGGTAATGTCTGTCGCCCACGTTGACTGCATTCCTTGATCTTGCTTACATGTGCTTGTGGGGGGCTTTGTCCGTCCCACAGCCCCTCTCTCTCCTCTCCTACGCTTCCCACCTTTCTCTCCTCTAGGAATCCTCTACTCTACGGAGGGGCGCCCGCGTCCCGTTGACTCCATTCCTTGATCTTGCTTGCATGTGCTTGCGGGGGGCTTTGTCCGCCCTCCATCCCGTGTCCCACACACCCTCTCTCTCCTCTCCTACGCTCCACACCTTTCTCTCCTCTAGGAATCCTCTACTCTACGGAGGGGCGCCCGCGTCCCGTTGACTCCATTCCTTGATCTTGCTTGCATGTGCTTGCGGGGGGCTTTGTCCGTCCCTCCTTCCCGCGTCCCACACCCCGCAGCGCACGCGCTTCCCCTCCCCCCTCTGCTACGCTCCCCCCTTTCTCTGCTATAGGAATGCTCTCCTCTACGGAGCGGCGCCCGCATTCCACACCCCCCACAGCGCATGCGCGTCCCCTCTCTCTATCTCTCCTCTCCTACGGTCAAATCCCGTCCTCTCCTATAGGAATCCTCTACTCTACAGAGCGGCGCGCACGACAGGTGGTGCAACAGCTGCATACTCCGCTGGGCGCGCCAGGGTAGTTCCGCGGTATGAGAATGGCGGAGGGCCGCGATGAGCGCCCGGGCCGCTGCCGCGAATCGGGCGCGGCGACGTTTCTCCCGCTCAAGCCAGCCATCTTCCCGCTTCCTCGCATCCCCACATGGTTCCTTTTAGCAGGAGATGGAGAAGTTTTTCAAGAAAAATGACGCCAATCCGCTTCTGAAGACTTCTGGGAACAACGGCGGTCTTACCCTCAAGGTATTCCACAAGTCTCCTCAGTTCCGGGTCGCTCGCTGTCGTTCGGCGAAGTCGTCGGCACTTATGGTTCCCAAGAAGCAGTCGTCAATTCTGGTCGTCCTGCGGCGGTGGGGGTCGACGGGCGCACGAGATAGGCAGTCGGCTTCGGAGTGTTTTCTTCCGGACTGGTAAACGACGGTAATGTCGAATTCTCGAAGCCTTAGGCTCCACCGTAGGGGCGTCCTGAAGGGTCGTTTCAAGTTAGCTAGCCAACACAAGGCGTAGTGGTCGCTCACCACTGGCCTGCCGTGAGGCAGGGGCGAAACTGGGATGTAGCCCAGATGATGGCAAGACATTCATTTTGCTGTTGTAGAATTGCGGCTTCCGCCTTGGATAGTGACCGGCTAGCATAACTGATGACCCTTTCCCGTCCGTCAGTCCTACCGCACAAGCACGGCGCCGAGTCCAACACTGCTTGCATCGGTGTGTACTTCTGTTTCGGCGTATTCGTCGAAATGCGCCAGTATCGGTGGCGTCTGCAGGCGTCGTTTAAGTTCTTGAAATGTTTCGGCTGACACCGTTTCCCAATTGAATTCCACGTCGGCTTGAGTGAGGTGAGTTAACGGTTCGGCGATCTGTGAGAATTTCTTGACGAAGTGTCTGTAGTTGGCGCTCATGGCCGAGAAATCGGCGCACGGCCTTTTTGTCGGTGGGACAGCGGGAAGGCGGCGATGGCAGATGTTTTCCGTGGGTCGGGGCCAACTCCTGACTGGTTGATGACGTGGCCCATGAACAAGAGCTCCCCGTACGCGATTTTCTGGCTTCAGGGTGAGTCCCGAGGTCTTGATTGCTTGAAGTACCCCTTCAAGGCGCCGTAGGCGTTCGTCGAAGTTTGAGGCAAACACAGCGACATCGTACAGGTACACGAGGTATGTCTGCTCCTTCAAGTTCGCCAACACTGTCCATAACGCATTGGAAAGTCGCAGGAGCCGAGCGAAGACCAAAGGGCATGACCTCGAACTCGAACAGGCCGTGTGGTGTTACAAATTAGTTAGTTACGTTGGGTTTATTGGCGCAAAATCAACTATGGCTATGCTGCGTCAGCCACATGGTGAAAAAACTGGACACATGCACTGTGACCATGACTGTCAAAATGTGGTCATCGATTAGATATGGGGAAAAATGAATAGTGTAGTGTGGCTGTAGAAAGGCCTAAGATCCCTCGCTGCACAGACTGTAAACTATATTGACATATATACTATAAAATTATGGGCATGATAAGCGGGGTGATCAATAGGTATGTGTTCTGCACAGGTATGATCATATTAAAACTGCAGAGAAATGTACATAGCACTGTTGCCTTGCCCGTGTCCTTGTTCCCAAGGACCAGAAGGCGAGTGCTTTATGTTAAAATAGCTGCCGCAGCAACAGCCTCTCCGAGGAGGTTGTGCTACAGGTTGCAACAGTTTATAAAGTTTCCTAAACTATATGTAGGATAAATTGTAGTGATTATATCTTATTTAACAAGTCTGCTTCATGTAAGAATCTGATGACATTAGCTGGTGGTATTAAAGGTTTATCGCATAGAAATGGTATATGCAACTTTTAAAGCAAATGGAAGTGTTTTTTTCTTTGCGTTTCCAGACGTGGACAAGCTATTAGGATGTGTAATACTGTGCATTGTTGATGACATTTATCGCATGCCGGTGAATCCTTATCAGTCAAGAGATAGTTATTTGTAATGTGCATGTGACCTACTCGAAGTCGACATAGGACAACTTCGATGAACCGTTCTTAATGGTAGCACGTCTTCCATTCGCCAAGTACAGGCTTGATGAGTTGAAGTTTGTTGCTTACATTCGATTCCCACTCGCTTTGTTATGTCAGTGATAATGATCTACGAAGTACTTTAATCTCATCCTTACCTTTGAAACATTCATTTACGTTTGAAACATTGAGATGTTGTGCTGCTGTTGCATGCTAATTCGCTCTTTCATTTCCTGGGATCCCGACATTCCTAGGGACCCAGAAGAAGCAAATAGACTGACCTTTACTAAGGTGCGAAAGGATGTTTAAAATATTACCAATGATGGGCTCATACTCAGACCGTGAATTCAAAGCCTTCAAAGCACTTAGAGAGTCTGTGTATATTACTGCTCTCCTGTATCCGGCACCTACAATCTTTTGAACTGCCATCCATAATGCATAACATTCAGCCGTGTAAACCGAGACAAACTGCGGCAGTCTAACTGTACGCTCCCACGCTCCTTGGACAACCGGTACTTCCGGCATACGTAGTTGTTTTGGAACCATCTGTATAGAATTATTTTTAATTGTTATACATTTCCTGTAACTCTCGAAATTGCCGTAGAATACGTTCACGTGGCGTATTTTGTTTCTTTAAATGTGTCAATGATAAATCGAGGAATTCCATGAAATCATTCCACGGAGCTAGCCTAGATGACCTTGGCATGACAGCGAGCGCTTCTGTGGGAGCATTGCACTCACGACTTTTCTCTTCAAATCTGAGCATCAGCGTTCTGATGGTATTAGGCTTGTTTATATAGTGTAAGCGTTTGTCGCAGTGCGTGATAATGTTGTGACATATGTGGTATGGCAGGGAATGAATTCTGAGAACGTATGTAAACATAAGTTGCGTTCTTCTCTGTTCTAAGGATGGCTCGTTACACTCTGCATACAGACTGAGAATTGGCGAAGTTCTGTAGGCGCCCGTCGCTAAGCGTAGCCCTTCATTATGGACAGGATCTAAACGCTGAAGGTACGAGTGTCTGGCAGAGCCATATACGATGCTACCGTAGTCTAATATACTGCCTACCAAGGAACGGTAGATCTGCAGCAGGCACTTACGGTCAGAGCCCCAACGCTTGCGGGACAGCACTTTCAGAACATTGAGGGTATTGTTTGTTTTAACTTTCAGGCTATCGATGTGAGCGAGGAAGTTAAATTTTTTTATGAAATACGATGCCTAAAAATTGCTGTTCCTGTTTTACCGGCAGTATTCCTTCATTTAGTTTCAGGATGGGGTCTGGTCGTAAGCGTCTCTTTTGAGAGAAAACAACAGCAACAGTTTTTTCCGGGGAAAACCGGAAGCCGTTGTCAGATGCCCATTTGACGAGTTTGTTTAAAGTAATCTGAATTTGGCGTTTACAGGTTGCCATATTTGACGCACGACACACGATTTGAAGATCATCCACGTAAAAGTGAGTGCATTAGTGTGGTAGGGACAACCTTGTTAACCGAGTTTATCTTTACTACAAATGGTCTTGTGCTTAGAACGCAGCCCTGGGGCACACCGTTTTCCTGAATGAAGACACGTGAAAGCACTGTGCCAAGACGTACTTGAAACGTTCAGCTCGCCATGAAATCAGACAGACAGTTTAGCATTTTGCCTCGAATCCCCAAGTCTGCCAAGTCCCTCAAAATTCCAAATCTCCATGTCGGGTTATATGGTTTTTTCAGGTCGAAAAAGACAGCTAAGCAGTGTTGTTTGCGTAGGAACGCATAATGTACCTCATTTTCCAATCGAACCAGGTGATAGGTTGTTGAGCAGCCTTTCTTGTACCCACACTGGTGGCTATCCAACGGGTTCTCTGTTTCGAGGACATGTGTTAGTCTGAAATTTATGATGGTTTCATATGACTTTGCAAGACAACTTGTGAGCGCAATCGGTCTGCAATTACCTGCTGGTGTGGGCTGCTTGCCGGCTTTTAGAAATGGGACTATAATGGCTTTCTTCCATTCATTTGGCATTTCACCTGCTCTTCAGATTATGTTAAAAAAAACGAAGCCGGGCCTCTACTGCTTTTGGGGACAGGTGGATCTAGCATCGCATAACGTATCCTATCAGGACCAGGCGCCGATTTTTTGCCTGCAATGAGGACTCTATTGATTTCAAGAAGCTTTGACGGGCAGTTGTAAGATCTGTCATAAATTCCTGTCGTTGGATGTTTTTGCTTTTCTGTGGATTCTTTATATTTTTGGAAAGCTGCTGAATAATTCGCTGAGCTGGATGTTGTCTGAAAGTGCTGACCCAAAATGTCGGCTTGTTCCTGTAAGTTTGTTTGGCTGCCAACTGTTGAGAAAATGGGAACCGCGTAGGAGGTGCAATCGCCCCTGAAGTTACGCACCTGATCCCACATTTTCTTGGATGTTATTGAACTATTGATGGAGGAGACATATCTTTCCAAAAAATTTTTTATGCTTGCCTGCGAACGTATCTTGCTTTTGCTCGTTCTTTTTTTAACGTGACGAGATTGTCTTGCGTGGGATATCTGCGAAAAATACCCCACGCTTTGTTTTGTAATTTTTTAGCTTGTTTACATTCGCTGTTCCACCAAGGTTTCAGTTTTCTACAAAGGATGCCAGGAAGACTGTGGGATGGCCTCTGATGCTGCTGCTAGTATGCAGGCAGTGATTCTGTCGTTCAATTCGTTTATGCTTACCCCATCGATTACCTTCGTTTCAAAAGCAGCTTTTTCAGTGAACAGAGGCCAGTTTGCAGATTCAAAGCTTCCAGCGCGGTGGTCTACAGGGTGTTGTGGGAAATGCAGATACAAGCTGCACAATGGCAGGCATGTGGTCACTACCATAAGCATTATCAATGACCTTCCAGCTAAAATCGGTAAATATAGATGGAGAACACAGCGCTAAATTCAAGCAACCAATAGCTCCAATGCTTGGTGAGCAGTATGTGGTTGTGCCAGTGTTTAGAAGACATACGTCATTCGCAAGTATGAAATCTTCGATTATTTGTCCTCGAGCATCAGTTGCAGTACTTCCCCACAGTCTCTTATGAGCGTTAAAATCCCCTGTTATTACCAAAGGTTGAGGCAGCTGGTTTAAAATCAACTCCAAATGTCTTACAGTGAATGGCGTAGTTGATGAAATGTAGATGGAACAAACTTTGACCGTTTTATGTATTAAAATTTTAACAGCGGCAGCTTCTATGTGGCTGTTTACCGTCACTCGTTTAGTAGGGACACTACTTTTGCGCAATAACAGCCACGCCACCAGACAATCGGCTAGCCTGGGTTTGGTTTATCCGTATGACAGTGAAGCCCTTTCAAAAGCTTGTGTGCTTGTCGCCCAAGTTTGTTTCCTGTAGCACAAGAAGTTGTTCATCATGTCTTTTATGTTACCTAAGATATGTAGAAGTCCTCTACAGTTCCAGCTGGTAATAAAAGCCATCTTGAAATTAAAATGTGAGGATTGCGACTTCAAGTAAATGGGAGAGAATAATGTTAGGTGACATATTTCAAGGAACCGGCAATTTCAATTACTTTACAGGGCCTTTTTCAGGCCCCGTAATTGGCGTTTTATATTTTTTGGAGCGGTCGAGAGTGTCCCGCCACCCCTTCGGCGCTGCCTGCACCGTTTAGCTTGGAGTGGTGTCCATAGCCTCTTGAGATGCACTGGACCTTCGCTCGAGAGGAAGATGTCTGCGTTGCGTAGACTTCGTGTCGAGCAGCGAAGTCTTGGACCCCACCTGGCCGGACGTCGATGGGACCTCCTTGGCCTTTGTGGTGCCTTGGCTGCTGCTGCAGCTTGTAGACGCCACTGGTGTGGTAAGGATCAGAGAGAACAGGGCAGCCTTGGCTTCTACCGCCGTGGGGGCGGGTGGTGTCGGCCTCGGCAGGCTACGCGTTGTCCGGGCGGCCCCAAGTGCCGCTGTGGTGTCGCCCCCCGTTGCACCACTTCGGCGAAAGCTGTTTTCAGCGCAAAGGAGGATGAAACGTGTTGTCGTACTTCACGGAAGGTGAGATTTTCCTTCAATTTCACTGTAATGATTTTTTTCTTTCCTCCAGTCTTGACAAGCTCTGGAGTACGCTGGGTGACTGCCGTCACAATTTGCCCAGTGTACTTCTTCGTGATTGCAGTCGTCAGCAGGGTGTCCTGTTGTTCCACATTTCGCGCAGGTAAGTTGCCCTCGACAGCTCTGGCGAGTCATGACCAAATCTTTGGCACTTAAAGCAACGCCGCGGGTTCGGAACGTAGGGTCTGACATGCAGTTTTACATAGCCGGTTCCCAGGGTTTCGGATAACGTAGTCGAGCTGAAAGTCAGTATTATGTGTTTAGTCGGGATTTGAATGTCGTTCCTTATGATTCTCATGCGCTGCGTGTGGACTACATTTTGATCTCTCCATCCATACAGAAGTTCTGTTTCAGTGAGTTCCATTAGATCTTCGTCTGACACTACACCTTTCACCGTGTTCATGGTCCTGTGTGCGCTCAGTGAGACAGGATTGTTGTCAAACTCCTCATTGTGTGCAAGCTTGTTGTACTGGTCCTTGCCTTTTACTTCGAGGAGAATATCTCCGCTTACCATCTTTGTGGATTTATAACCTACTCCGATTGTTCCCCTTAGACACTTCGCAACCAAAAACTGTGAGCCTTCGCAACAAAAAGTTCGAGCCTTCGTGGATGATTGTTCGCAATGTATAACATGGAACTTTGCGAATTTTTCTTTGTTCTTTCATGAAAAAAGACAGGATGCATCGGTGCGGACCCTTTTCAGGGTACGATCAGTTGAAGGGTTCGTGGATCCCACAAAATATTAATTTGTTCTGCGACAATGCCAGTCGCCCACCACTGAGGCCCAACGAGGGGACATGGCAGAGGTTGTGAAACGAGCCCCTGACATGCCAACTGTACATTGTCACTACAACCAAATATGATATAACCTAGGTTGGTTATGTCAGACATGGTTAACCCTCGCCGCCGGGAAAAATTGAAGTAAATGGAAGTGAAGAGAGGAGGGAAAGATTAAATGTGGATGAGAAAGGCGAAGATGTGAGGAGAGAGTGACAGGAAAAGGCGACTGCCGATTTCCACTAGGTGGGTCAGCCCAGGGGTGCCGTCTACGTGAAGCCGGGGACAAAGGGGTGTGTGGCCTCAACCGGGGGGACCTTAGAGGTCCAAGCACCCAGCATCGATTCAACCCCCAGAATCCCCTCTTCCCCGGTCACGGCTAAGCCACGCAGAGCTAGGCCAAGGAGGAGGTTGCAACTTCACCGTTAGCTCGGGTCCGTGGTGTCGCTACACACTAAACGCCTGCTTGCGCAGACACCCCTGCGGGGTCCGGTGTTATAAAGGCAGTCTTTTCGCGGTCTCTCTCATTGACTTCGATTTACCAGTAGCCGGTCTTGAGGTCCATCGACGAAAAGTACTTTGCGTTGTGGAGTCGATCAAGGTAGTCGTCTATCCGTGGAAGAGGGTACACGTCTTAGTGATTTGTTCAGGCGGCGATAATCGACGCAGAAACAAAGGGTTCCATCTTTCTTTCTCACCAACACCACGGGAAACGCCCACGGACTCTTGGCCGGCGGACTGATGTCATCACGTAGCATTTCGTCGAATCGTTTCTTCACGGTCTCGCGTTTGCGCGTTTAAACTCGGTACGAGCTCTGGCGAATTGGTCGGGCACTTTCTTCTGTTATGATGCGATGTTTCACGACTAAGGTCTGTCGAATTTTTGACGACGAGGAGAAGCAGTCCTGGAATTATAGGAAGAGGGCTTTGTGCCGGTGTTGCTTGCACTTCAGAAGGCTCGGGTTGACGTCTAAATCTGGTTGGGGACACCGATTCGTCGAAGCAGTTTCGGTAGCATCGTAGAGGGCGAAAGAATTGCTGGCGTCCACGAATTTCTCTATGTAGGCGACCATCGCACCACTGCTCAGGTATCTGTATTCATGGCTGAAGTTTGTCACCATTAACTTCGCTTTCCCATTACGCCGCTTGCCTATGCTACTTGCCACGCAAATCAGACGGCTCAGGAGCAGGTGCTGGTTGCCCTCGATGACGCCTTCAAAGGCTGCGTGTGTTTCAGTGCCGACAGAAATGATAACGGTAGAGCATGGCTGACTTGATCCTCCAGCCCATTGAATGCGTGATTCCCGTCGTGGGGGTCGGTAGCATGTTTTCTGAGGTTAGTGTTATTGACTCAGACCTCAGGTTGATGACATCGCCGTATTGCTTTGGAAGTCCATCCCAAGTATAACATCCCTGGAGCAATTCTGTAAAATTACAAAGCTCGCAGGATAAATCTGGCATTGATGGTGACTCTCGCTGTGTAGACTTCAGGCGGCGTTATTAGGTGACCACTAGTGGCCCGGATTTTGGGGCCTTCCCGAGCAGTCCTGACTTTCTTCCCTGCCAAACTTTTGGCCGAACTTGAGGCCGGGAAACGAAAAGCCACATTACAGCGAAGCAAGGCACGCTGTACAATAATAGCGGCGAACAGAGCGTCGGCTGTCGGAAAACTGACAAGCGGTCAAGAGCGGCGGCTGTTATACATGTATCATCAAAGATTCCAGCGTTATCGCTAGCGGCTCCGTAAGCTCTAGAACTAACTGTGATGTTCTCGTTGAGCACGTAATCTGATCGGAAGGTTTGAAGGGTTCGGGCCATCAGCCCCGAGAAATGGAAACAGCGCACAAAAGCCTCGAAGATTTATTCGTGGAGGAAGGTTAAATGAATGCACTCGATTTACGTGGAACGCGCGGGCCACGACATTGCCCACTAACTTGCGCCCCGGCGGGGCACACACCACAGACACGCACACCAGCCCCTCACCAATGGTCCGGCGGGTGCGTCGGCTGCTCTGTATGGACGGTCCGATTGTGCCACGCGCATCGCTGCTGCGCAGCACGTGTTAAACTGGAAGCAGCCGCGCGATGGGCGTGAGTCTCACAGGTTGTGACATTATCTGGATATTTCCCAGTCATTCAGGAGCGCTTTGCGCAAGGCAGCATTACATTGCAATGGGACAATAACGTGGAAATAGAAAGAAAAGAGTGAGTGTGGCAATATGTTAGGGGCTCTTGTACTGTGCGATGTCTGTTCATGCTAAAGAACACCAGATGGCCGAAATTTTCGAAGGTCTTTACGGCGTGCCTCATAATTATGTCATGGTGTTCGCACGTAAAATCCCAAATATTATTCGTATTCTTTCCCGTCGCCATCAAGGGTTAGACAAATGCCGCTGGCTACGCACATGAAAAAATCCGTAAACAGGGCTTGTGTGCTCGAGCCGACGTTTCGACAAGTGGACTTGTCTTCTTCAAGGCTAGAACTGATTTTCAGTTCAGCCTTGAAGAAGACAAGTCCACTTGTCGAAACGTCGGCTCGAGCACACAAGCCCTGTTTACGGATTTTTTCATCGCAAGCTTCCATCTTCCCCTTCCTGGCGTTTTTTGGCTACGCACAGTATCATAACGAAAGCAAATGCTTTGCCTCTCTTACAGAGTCTCTACCGGGTTTCGACGCGAGAACGAGAAGATATAAAGCAACAAGTCGACTAAATGCTACAGCATGTGATAATAGAGCCTTCGAAGAGTCCGTGCGCATTGCCTGTAGTCTTGGCAAAGAAGAAGGATGGGACTTTGTGTTTATGTGTCGATTACTATCGCCCAAACAAGATCATGACGGAGGACGTATATCCACTCCCAGGGATAGACGACGCCTTCAATCAAATCTGTCACACAAAGTAATTAAAGTAATTTTTTTCGATGTAGGCACCTCAAAACGAGCTATTGGCAGATTTAGGTCCACGAGAGCACGAGAATACTGCCTTTACAACGCCAGACGCCCTCTCTTAGTTTAAGGTCATTCTATTTGGTCGTTCCTCGGCCGCACCGACATGCCATTTCGTTATGGGCGCAGTGCTGGCTGGACTAAAGTGGCAGACTTGTCTTGTGTGCCTTGATGACATTTTCGCCTTTGCTCCCAACTTTGACGAACGTCTCCGACGTCTTGGAACAGTACTTCCAGCAATCAGGTCCTTTGACCTAGTGCTTAAACCGGAGAAGTGCCGATTTGTGTACGAAGAGCTCCTCTTCCTAGGAGACGTGATCAGCAAGTTCCGAGTCCGCTTCGACTTGCAGCAGAAAGTCGTCATCCCTACACTCGCTCCACCCGCCGACAAGAAAGCCGGGTGTCGACTGCTGGGCCTATGTGTCTATCAGAAGCCGCCTGTCAAAACGTTTTCCCGCATCGCTAAGCTACATACTAAACTGACCAAGACCGACGTCGAACTTAATTGGGAAACGCCGAAAGAAGCAGCATTCCACGAGCTGAAACGACACTGGCAGTTGCCATCGATTCTTGTTCGCTTCGACGAAAACGCGGCAGAAATACACACTGACGCAAGCTGCGTAGGACTTGGCGTTGTACTTGTACAACGGACGGAAGGTCGACAAAGGCTCGTCGATTACGCTAGCCGATTGCTGTCAAACGGCGGATAAAATTATTCGACGGCAGAAAAAGAGTACCTAGCGATCATGTGGGCCACGTCAAACTTTCGCCTCTACCTATACGGCAGGCCTTTCAAAGTTGTGAGCTACCACCACACCTTCTGTTGGGTAGCAAGCTTAAAGGCCCCTTCAGGGCGCGTTGCATGGTGCAGTCTGGGACTTCAAGAATTTCACATTACCATCTTTTACAAGTCCAAAGGAAAACATTAAGACGCCAACTGCTTGTCACGAGCAACGTTTGATCCACCACCGCACGACGATATTGACAAAGACAGCTTCTTGCGGCCATAAGTGCCGACGACTTCGCCAAACAGCGAAGTGATCCAGAAATGAAAAGCCTGGCTTAGCACTTGGAAGGAAAGACCGCCATTGTATTCGAAGTATTCAGGCGGGTATTGGCGTCATTCTTCTTGCGGAATGACGTCCTCATAGAGGAACTTGTCACCGGCACGAGCCAAGTACCTTGTAGTTGTACCTTCGGCGCTGCGACCGGAAATTCTGCAGGCCCTGCACGTTGACCCGATGGCTGGCCACCTCGGATTTCCCCGCATGCTCGCGAGGATGCAAGAAAAGTGCTAATGGCCACGCGGGTTCGATTCCGGCCGTGGCGGTCGCATTTCAATGGAGGCGAAATGCTGGAGGCCGGTGTATTTGCGATGGCAGTGCACATTAAAGAACACCACATGGTCGAAATTTCCGGAGCCGTTCAGTGTGGTGTGCCTCATAATCAAATCATGGTTTTAACACAAAAAACCGCAGATATGATTATTATTACTACCTACCACCGACGTAGCTCCTTATGCGAGTACACTCCGAGAATATCAGCGACGCAACGCACCGCCGGCAAGGGCAGCGGATTATCTTTAGCTAATAGAACCACCTCATCAACCCTTGCATTAGATGGGGATCAACTCGGTGAGCATTCCCAACGTCAAATTCCGGCAATAATAAATCATCGTAGCCGCGGACTACCTCACTTGCTACGCCGGAACCGGGGCCCTGCCTAAAGTTAGTGCCGCCGAGGTAGTGAAGTTCTTCGTCGAGAACGTCCTACTGCGTCACGGCGCCCCAAAAGTCCTTATCACGAATAGTGGTACGGCTTTTACGCTAGACCTAACGCAAGCAAATTCCTAGTACGACCAGACAGCTCGCCGAAGGACAACTGCCTACCATCCGCAGATGAATGGCCTCCCGAGACCCTGAATAAAATCCTCGCCGACATGCTGGCAATATACGTCGACGTCAAACAACAAGACTTAGGAAGACATCCTCGCGCATGTAACATTCGCCTGCAACACGGCAGGGCAAGAAGCAACGGTCATCACGCTGTTGAAGCCGGTTTACGGAAGGAGCCCGACAATGACCCTCGATGCCATGCTGCCAACTGCTACCCAAAAAACACAATCTGAACGTCGCCGCTTATTTGCTACGTACCGAAGAAGCTCGGCAGCTCGCCCGCCTGCATATCTGGAATTACCAGAGCATCCACAGCCGTCCCTACACTTTAGACAATCGACGCCACATGGAATTACAACCCGGCGACCGTGTGTGGGTGGGGATGCCAATACGCCGACGCGCACTTAGCGAGAAGCTTCACTGGCGATACTGCGGACCATACAGGGTTATTCGAAGTCTCGGCGCACTCGATTGCAGTGTTGTCCTTGACGACTGGACGTACTCTGAGCGACACCGTGCACACCCCGAGGTCGTGCATGTAGTGCGCATGGAGCCGTTCTGAGCGCGTTAAGGAACCGAGGCCTTGTCTTGAGAGCGAGTTGGGCGAGTCTTGTGCGGCGACTGTTGTCGCGGCTACATTATATGGCGCGACCCTCGGGAAGGCTCAGATAATGTACGATATGCGAGACAAAAAAAAAGGTTTAACAATAGATTAATGTCAATCATAATGGTGACAGAACAACATAAAGCACCTACAAGCACAAACCCTTTACACTAGTCGGAAACTTCAACGTAGACATTATGTACCTTAGAACCTAGCTTTATCGTCGACGCTTCATGTTACTTTATGTCACTTTGTGTAACACAATTTAGATTACATGGGGCGACGAGATTGGCTGTAATAGGCCGACGTGGGTTGCTTCAGCCGCCGACACAGAGGACAAGATGCAGCGTACTTCGCCACAAAGGTTAGCCAGGCCAGAAGAAACGTCTCTGGACGCAGCCGTGTGTTTTTTAGAATCGCAAGTGGGCTGCACATGGGTTTTCGTGCAAGCTTTCGAGGACTTCATCACGTCGGGAACGTGCCAGAACTGAAACCCTCCAGTGTCCATCGGTATTATAAATGTATCCATGCAGCACCTTGCTTTCGAGCTTTAATTGTCGTTGTCGTCGACGTAATCTGGCACAAGGTGGAAGCGATCTGCCACTTAGGTGCTCGAGAATGCTCTTGCGTAATGGTTCGTCACGCTGGCGCGAGGAGAATCGAGTGAGCGATTGGGAGCCAGCGCGTCAGTAACCGCTAGTTGGTAAATGTAAGCGTAGGGGAAGAGTCGTGATCACTTGACGAGCCATGAATAGACGTACTCGAATGTCATAGTGGCAGGGGGGCAGTGCGAGAGAGCGTCTGCACCTCGGCGTTTCGTTCTAGGCTCGTAGACGACGTGAAAGTTGTAGTCTCGCAGAGGGACTGCACGACGAGCAAGGCGACCAGACCAGTTTTCAGAAGAGATAACCAGCATAAGTCATGATGATCTGCAATTACTGTGAAGTGGTGACAATAAAAGTATGGTCGAAATTTTCGTATGACCCACGCTGCAGCGAGAACATTGCTGCTCTGTTACGGAGTAGTTCTGTTCGGCAGCCGGGAGAGCACGACTGGCATACGCAAAAACTTTCTGTCATGAAGTGCCATCCCAGTGTACAAGAACAGCACCGATCTCAAGGCCACTAGCGTCGGTGTGCAAACAAGTAGGTGCGTTGTCGTCGAAGAGACACTGAAAGTTGTCTGATGTTAAAGGGGCTAAACACGGTCACCAAACGATTGGTGGTTTCCAGCGAAAACTAGAAGTAGCTGGTCTATTATGCCAATACATATATGAAAACTGGGCCGTAAAGGAATAAATTCAGAGCGAAACAAGCCCTACAAGTTACCTGCTGTAAATTCCGTCCACCGCCGGCGACCGCCATTTTGCCATGGCGCATGCGACGTCATGTGCAGCAGGGAGCGGAGCCGTCATCTTCTACCGAGGTTTCAACCGCTCCAAGCCGTTCAATTCAAGTGCCAAGCTGAAGCATGCTAAAATACCTCGATTTACGCGAACCTGACCACAGAGCAATATCGTTCGCCGGAATGCCAGGCGCTCGCACAGCTATCTGCTCGTTACGTCACGGCTCGCGAGTGCCCCAGTGTTTCCCGACTCTCTGGCCGCTCGCATGGTTATAAAAATATTCGATTAAAACAAAGTACTCGACCAATTGCGGTAAAATTTCTTCGGCTGCACAAGAGAATGCACAAGGACTAACCCCCCATAGCGCAGATTATAATCGAAAATTGCGTGCCATGGCACCTTTAAGGCGTCCATGAAGGCTCGAAAAGTGCTCTCGCAGTCGTCGGTATAAGTGAAGGCAGATCCTGACATCAGCAGCTGGTGCAGGGGCGACGCGATGGCGACGAAGTGGCTGACTAAGCGGCGGAAGTAAAACGCCAGACCCAGGAAGCTTCGCAAGTGTTTTAGATTTCTTGGGCGACGGAATCTTATCACAGCAGCAAGCTTGTCATGATCCGGCCGAACTCCGTTTTTGCTAAAAGATGGCCGAAAAGCTTGACGTTCGTTGTGGCGAAATGCCATTTCCTTATCTTGAGCTGAAGTCCAGCGTTGGAAATACGCGTCAAAGTTTCGTCCAGACGCTCAAGATGCTGACGGAAAGCGGAAGAAAAAAAATAACAATCTCAAGACATAGCCTCGTGAGGCTATGTGACGTCACATGAGGCTATGTGACGTCACATCTCGACACCGCATCGAGAATGCCACGTTTAAGGCTCATGTTTGTGCAGTTCACGCATTCTGTTCTTGTCTGCTCGACTCTTTCCCAATTGCAGTCGTTTCAGCGTCCATCGACGAGGCATCGCCGACATCAATCCTGCCAGGTGTGAACGGAACTGTCCACTTCAGCTGGAAGCCTATGTCTGTGAAAAATCACCACATCTTCACGAAGTGAATGAATACGATAAGCGGCGCAGAAAGGCAATGATGTCGACGGGCGAATATCGTGCCTTGGTGGAGTGAGACAGAGGCCAGCAGGACGTAGAAAGCCTTGGCATGTTGACGGCTCTAACTACAAACCTCTCCCGAAAGCGCTGCTGAAGCGCACTGTGGTAGTGTATGCGTGAGCACAGGCGTAGGTTACCCTACTTCCCGGGATCACACACAGTCACGTTTCGATCCTTAACGGCGATTTGAGGAGGTGAATATCCAGTACCAATGTTTTTCAATGCGCGCTTATTCATTCCATCTTTGCGCAGGATTCACGATACGCTGTGCCCATGTATATGTTAACAACTTTAGCTACCACAACTTGGTTAAATCAAGACCCTGAGCGTTAGTAGTCGGGATGGAGATCTGCCGCTGGCCTTCACTGTGGGTGCATCCACGTGAAATGGTTGTGCAGCTGCCAAACACCAATAGACATTGCACAAGCTCTCATATATCAATGCACAATAAACAATCTACTACTTCTGTAAAGACACGTTTCACTTTCGTGTCATAGCGATTCCTATGAGGGAGAGATTTTGAGCAGTTCCCGAAGCTGTGGGGCATGATTGTCGTGGAGTGCCTGGGCGCGAGGATACAAAGAAAATTATTTGGCAGCCCATCGAAAGCATCCTACACGTCAGCTTCTGAAGAAACGAAGAAACCGCTCCTTCGTCACTCAAAGCTGCCGCCGATATTCCTCGATGTCACTGACCAACAGCTGTTGGTACAAGTGATCTTGTGTATCAAAATGCTTGTTAGCCGTATTGCCTTTTTCGCTAACACATCACACAAATACTCACTAACACACTCATCATACACCCTCATCATTAACATACTCGTCACACAGTTCTTATTAACTAATACTCCTCGACATACCATTCGTACAAAACAACAGCGATTGCGGCCATGCGTCTCTTCCTTTCAATATTCAATGCCACTTACAAGTCCTGGTTAACGGGAGCTAAGAAGGGTAATGCTTGAAAAAACGTCGAAAAGTGTTGAATGTCCTGACATTTGATTCGTTCAAACTGCGTGGGTCTGAAGCTGGAATTGGCTGTTCATGTGTAGTTGATCAACCAGTGGCTAGGTCCGCTAGAGTAGATATTTTTTTCTGGGCCCTATAACAGTGTCCGCTCTTACTCTGTTTCCCTTCCTGGGAAATTTGTGAGCCCCTATATTTTAAGTTCAATTTTATTTCATCTTTAGAGTGAGGGCATGGCTCAAGAGAACAGTTACTTTCGCCACTTGAGGAGAACCCGAGCCTCCCTGGTACATGGCAAGCAACGAGAACATGGGTGATGGTTCAATGAACACATACCATGAAATGCTCGGAACAGTTCCGCCGCCAAATCTGCATGTACAGCCGTCATTTTTATAAAAGGGAACACGCAAGCGCGTGGAAGATAGCCTCTCGGCACACATGTAGTGCGGCGCGCTGGCGAAATGTGAAAATGAAAGGAGAGAGTGGTGCATTTCCGTCTATTGCTTGCACCCTTCTTGCAGTTTCTTTTTTTTTACTTTTCTTCTTGTGGCAGACGAAGTTGTGATAGAAACGACTCTAATGGAAAGCAATCACTGCTCGCTGAAATGTCCCAACAGAAGATAGGTATGAAGAAAGCGTAAAATAATGGCACATTTGAGACGGGAGTGTAGGCAGTAGAAGGGACGGCACCACTCTTTCCTTTTATTTTTATATTTCGCCACTGCGCCGCGCTACATGCGTGGTACGAGGCTATACGCGCTCGCGTGTTCCCTTTCATAAAAAATGACGACTGTACAGTAATGTTATCCACAGAAACTAAAATGCTATGCACAGAAACTACACTCTAAGCCAAAAATGGCCAAAATGGGAGCAACGGCTGCTTTTAGTCCTTTAGAGTAACAGTTACTCCCCAAAAAAGACCAAGTGGAACAAGATGGCTGACACGTTCGAAAACGGGGGGAGCAAGCGTTTTAGTCTCATGTTTGAAAGGGAGCAACGGAAGGAGGAACGGCAGCACTTGCTCTCGTCACGCAACCGTTACTCCCCAAAGGACACCGCAGGCAAATATGCAGGCGCCCGCATTTATATTCAGGGACAGATTTTTGTCTTTTTTTTTTTGCGCCGCACTGCACCACACCACAACACTTAATTATTTTAGCATCCGCAGAAAAACAAAAGCAGCGCTGGCTGACCGCAGAAAGTCCGCGAATACAGCTGCCGCAACACGCGTACGCTACATTTTGCGTTAACACGGCAGCTCTTCGTAAAACACGCCCAGTAGCAGCACAGAAAAAGTCGTCAAAGCTATGTCAAAGCCGATCAAACACCGAAACACGTGAAAAACGAGGCACGACGAGGCTTTCAAAACAAGAAAAGGGAGAAAAAAAAAACATGCCCAGACACGCCATTCGTCATTTGCAAAACTTAGTAGTACACTTCAACGTAAAATGAGTAATAATGACAAATCTGCTCGCTAGCTGCAAGTGTGGCGCTAGCATAGCAAGCGATGTAATTCTTACTAAATGATCACTAAATTAGTATTTCCTACATAGTCGTAGCACAGAGAGTTTTGAAACGCAGTTTGCGCTTGAAGAATTATTAGTTATAGTATGAGTAACCTTTTTTTCGTGAGTGAAATAAGGGAACACGCTAAGAGCATTGCGCTGCCGCCCGTGCTGCCACCCCTCGACGTTTTTTCGGCGCAACTAGGTTCACGTTCGCACTACTCTTATTCATATGGTTGGTGGTCGACGGGCATGCCGATGTGCCATGTTTTGCTCGTGCGTGTGTTTCGAAGATTTGCGTTTCTATTTATTCGTCGTGTAGCTTAGTGTATGCTGATCTCTCGAGAGCGCAACACTGCTGTGGATTTCGCTGGTGGATGGAACAAACACGACGTAAACACGACGTTTTCAGCTATCTGCAAAGCACGAGTTTGCTCGCCGGACAAAAGACTGTATGCATCAGCTTGCAGGTGAGTGGTGACGAACTGCGTTGCATTTCCAACTACATTTAATGCTTGTACACTGTAGGTAATTTCAGTCTAGCATTGCTTGTGGCGTTCTCGACCCCCAAAGTTGTGCTTCTTCACGGCATGCGCAATGTGTTGACTTTTCAAGCAGCTGGCTGATTGTTTTTCCTTTCTTTAATGATGTACAACCTTCACAAAATTGAGCGTTGTCAGAGCCACAGATAAATGCTGTAGGTTCATCTGGGTTCGGTCGTTATTATTCTGCACCAAGTAATGTGTATGCGCTGTGAAGCGTTGGTGAAACTTAGTCTAAGTCGCGTTTTGACTTTACTAATCGTCAGAAATATCATGTCGTTTTACTAAGCTCAATAACGCCGTTTGAGCTTTACCACTTGCGCGTAAATAGGCTGATTCCCACTTGGCTCTTCTTAACCAGACTTTACTGCAACTAAATAAAACAATATTTGATGCATGTTCTTCATTTTTTATTTATTTTTTGCAGGTCTATGATGATTTTCTCGTGTTAGTGGATACCGCAGATAATGTTGTTCCCGATTGTGCAAAAATGCAGAAGGCAAGTGAATTTCGGTAAGTGCAAACTTTTTCTATGTGTTACGTATGTGAAAGGATCGCTTTTTTTGGTGCAAACTGCGTGTCTGTGCTTACGTGTAAAAACCCTCACTTTTTTCTTTTTGCAGCAACGAGATGCTTCACATGGAATGCCTGCAGTGACATTCGAAGGCGCTAGCTTGATGGAAGCGACAGCCCTGCGCAGGTCGAGGCATTCACAGTCGAAGAAGTTGACCTTGTTTCTGCCATGATGACGCAGACTGCCCTGTGCTGGGAATTCGACAGTTTTCATCAGAAGACACAAGAAGCCTTTGATGTATTATGCCGCTCGGTTGGTGTTGGCAGCGGTGTGCAGCGAACTCTACTTCTGTGTGTGCCCACACGTTGCATTAAGAAAAGAAAAAATAATAAAGCATTTCTTTTCGTTTAAATTTGTCTACATTTTGTGTTATAGGCACCCAAGCAGTTATCTGCCGAGGGAGCTCTGGCCAAGTGTTCAGCATCTGAAATGCATGTTCGAGATAAATATTCATCCCCTTAGGAGTAACTGGAAGCATGAACAGTTGCTCCTCAGAGAGTAACAGCAAAAAACGCGAGAGTAACGGTAAAGACTAACCGTTGGTCTTCGGGGAGCAAGTGGCGGGAGTAACGGTTGGTTCTCGGGGAGCAACTGGAGGGAGTAACTGTTCATCCTCTAAAGGAGCAACTGAAAGGGAGTAACGGTTCATCCCCTTGCAGTTGCTCCTTTTAGGGGAGCAATGGGAGTGGCAATGCAGTTACTCCCTCAAAGGAGGAACCCCTATACCCCCGTTGCTCTCTTTTGGCTTAGAGTGTAGCATACCTTAGCAGTTTCTTACTGCCCATATCGTGTCGTTGCGTCACCTTCGCCGACACATTGGTATCGCTTCCCGCGTAATCTCACGTTATCTCAAAGAAGCAAGAGCGACGCGATGCACTTGTTCACTTTGGTGCGTGCAGTTCATCGCGCCAGCTCTGTGAAAACCTGTGTTCGCGCTTATCGAGTGAAATGCGTCCGTGTTTGCGTGTACGTGCGCCAAACCATGCGTGATGATCGACTTCAATAGTAATAGATCGTTTATTGCAACGTAATGCGCTCATAAATTTATGAAACCTTGTAGAGCTCTTCAGTGCATTGCTATCGCTACCAGTGTTTCACCTTTCGAAGGATATGGGCGTACTTAGCGTTGGTAGGTTGGTTGGTTTATGGGATTTAACGTCTCAAAGCACCTTAGACTATGAGAAACGGCGTAGTGGAAAGGCTCCTGATAATTGCGACCACCTGGGGTTCCGAGTACCGACATCCCTACGGTACATGGGTCTCTGTCCTTTCACCTTCCATCGAAATGCGACCACCACGACTGGTATCGAGCATGTGTCCTTCGGCTTCGCAGCATAGCAACGTAACTATGTTACCACGGTAGCGGCGTGTATGTTGGTGTGCTATTGTTGGTCGTTGCTTCTTGAATTGTGCTGCTATTTAACAATCATTGGACTGTAGAACACGTCATTATGAGAGAATCACTAACGGTAGAAAAATATGACACATTCTGTTTGTTTGCGACAACTTATTTGCCGCTTTGTTATTCATCTTTTATTATTTTTCCTGTACGCTTAAAACTTACTAAATCATTTTTGGCAACTGCAGCCAACTGATTTTTGGCCCTTCATGGAGACGTTTCCGTCAACAACAGGCACCGTTGCACTTGGCGATTAATGATGCCTGCACATTGCTGAGCGCCTTGACCACGCAAGAAGTCTTCATGTTGGCCTTCCACAACGCTGACTTCAATTGTGCCGTCGCAGCACTGGAAAGAAACAGGGCACAGAAATGCTCAAAAGGCTTTAGCAAGGCTTTGCAACAGTTTGAAGACTTCAAGGTCTACTGTGTAAGCATTGGGGAGAAGCTATGACGTTTCATCAGTCATCACATAGATTTGATGCACTGCCCTGATGGTGTTCTTGATCATGATCAGCAAATTGCTTGCCTTCAAGGGCTCGATGTCTTTGCCTGAAAATGAGGTGCAGCTAAGCAATGTTGCCAGTCTCTGAGGTTCTCATAGCTATCAGTCTACCGAAAGGATTATGTGGCTTCACGTGAAGGATCAGTACTACGGTCTCTATACTTACCTCTGGACAGCCCGTAGTCCTCCGGCAACTGGCGCATCATCGCATGTACCCTGGAAGGCTTCACTAGTATTACGTTTCCGCGGAATTTAGCTCTCGGTTCGTAAAGCGATGCGGCTTGCAAGAAGGCGTAGAAGGTGTGTATGGCCGTGGCCACGTCTTGGCGAGTAGGTCGCGCGTTGGAGACGTCGTTCAAGAGGATGTCGATGGCGGCTTCCAAGCTTGTCATCCCATTTTTGGTACTGGTCCAACTGGGTCCGGAGCTGAGAGGAAACAATTTCAGAATTAGACGGATCGCAATGTGGACAATATTTAGGCCATGTCGCGTGCTTATTCTGAGTGTGCACTTTAGATGTCATTTATGGAGCACGATGATTTCCATCTTTTGAAGTCTCAGATGCGTTTCGCAGTGAGTTGTGTCCTTCCAGTACATATGCGTAACTCGTTGCTAAGCACTTAAAAAAAGCTAATATGGGGAGCTTTGAGCGATATACTCAAGCCACCTATAATGAAACCTGGCCTGATATATAAATAGAGTACTCTTCGTGTGGCACTGACCACCCTGCATCGACGGCGAGCTGCGACATGTGCTACTATTTGCACAACCCTCTGTAACGCCCAACGTTCATATGGAAGTTCAGTTCTCTGTGACGCAATTTTCGGATGTCGAATTGAGGCTTATGTAGCCGCAAGTATGTTGGGCATATTCGCCAAGATTCCCAGAACTGATTCTGGAGTCTCGTTGAAGTCATTCAAATATTGGGGAAAATGGCTCCATCACGCAATGTTTGAAGTTCGCCATTTTTTATTAGACCTTGTTGATACAGTGTATGAGACTTTCAGAAAACAGATTCTCAAGCTGAGATCTACTGGGCTTTTCTAATCCACAGTTAGGTAGCCATGCAGTCAAACTACTGAAAATGATTAGAGGTGGCACAGTATCTTGTGAAAGAAAGGGCTTGATAACAAAAAAAAAGAGTCGTTCACCATTCCTTGTGTTCATTGATTATCGCGTTGTTTGAAAAATTGTAGTAACAAGCCACGGCATAAATGTTGCCTTGTAACTATAACAATCTAGGGAGAGTTTGCAAAGAAACTGAAGATGACATATTCAGCAAAGAATTGCAGAAGAGTGGTAAGTTGGGCGAGTTGGTAAGGATCCATAATTTAACTGCACAAAAAAGATTGTTATGGGTCCCTCTTGCCTTTTTTAGATGTGAAGCATCTTATGGCGAAGCTTAATCCGGTGGTGGTGGTGGTGGTGGTGTGCCGCGTGCCCACCCTTACTGCGCATGCGCAAACAGTTAAAGAAAAAATAAAAATAAAAAAAAACCTCCTCTCCCCCTCTCTCTCCTCTAGGCATCCCCTCCCCACGGCAACCACACCCTCACTGCGCATGCGCCTCCCTTCCTCTCTCCCCCTCTTACACTCCCCCCCCTCTCTCCATCCCTGCCCGCGGCGTCTAACTCCCCCTGCGCATGCGCGTCCCCCTCTCTCTCCTCTCCTACGCTCCCCCCTCTCTCCTCTACGCATCCCTGCCCACGGCGTTCACACTCCCACTGCGCATGCGTGTCACCCCCTCTCTCTCCTCTCCTCCGCTTCCCCCTCTCTCGCCTCGCGACGCCGACGCCGGCAGCGTCTGCTAGCGAGTTTCTTGGTTGAAAAAACCGACTGCTCGCGCTGCACAATCGTTCACTGGCCATCCCGTATATATGGCAATGGATCTTGACCTCCAAGGTGGTGCCGGTGGAAGATTTCTCCTGTGCGTTGTGGAACGATAAAAAATTCGCAGCGTGCGCGTTAACTAAAAGTGGACTGCGGGTCTCTGTGTCCAGTCCGAGTCTTCTGTCTCTCATTGCCCATTGGCAGCGATTGGGATGTTCCAGTAGGAAACAATCGTCCATCACTGCGTGCTTTGCGCCCCCCCAGGTTTCTCTCCTGTGCAACGCTGCGATGAGCGCCAGTGTCAACGCCGCCGCCAGTGTAAGCGTTAGCGCCCGCTGCTTCACATCTACACATGGTTCCCTTTAGCGGGAGATGGTGTAATATTTTCCTCCCCGTTTGCCCTCTCTTGCTTTCTGTCCTTTATATTGCCTTGTTCGTGCAATAAAACTTCAGTTGATAGTCTGCGCTTGTTTGTGCTTTTCTTCCCTTCGTGTTTCCGTCCGTTTTTTCGCGCAGTTAAATTATGGATCAGCAAAGAAGATGAAGACATTTCTACAAGCAGACCCAGACAACAACACGTGCAGTGTAATAGGGGGTGGTATATTCGATTCCTTTCACGTGATTGGAGTGCTACAACGGATAAATGGTTAGCTGCCTCAGCATAACGTAATAAAACCACCAGCACACGCCATGTGACTGGGCTAAGTACGTCTAGCTTGGAGTTTTCTAGGGACAGCACTACAAAGGGATCAGGCAAAAAGGACATGTTTTAGTCGCTCTTTAGTGGCTTCGCTCGCAAAGCCTGCGTTATACCTGCATCCCATGTCCATGGAGCGGTCGCTTGCATCCTTATTTCCCTTTCGCATTCGCTACTAAAGAACATTAAAGTATCGAACTAAACGAATGCGAGGGTGTAATATATGATAAAACACTGCGTAGCTTCGACTGTCACCCAACGCTACAGGATGCACATGACGAGACTTCCTTTGCTGGCCTCGTTTTATCAACTTTATGTAGCGCGCTATTACATCCAGGGCATCAGGAATCATTTCTCAACGAGCCTTGTCTCAGAGCCCCACCCTTACTACGCTATTACCGGAAGTGAATCAAGAGTCGACAACTAGAATCTGGAAGTGAGCACAAAACTGGTAGGGCTCAACTTGCGCTAGGGCCACTTTACGCTCAAGTGGCAAAGGTCGGATGGCCTTCCACACGTCTCTCGCTGGCTTCTCACTTGAGCAGCCAAAGGGACGGGTGATGGGTCATCCGTACAGCGCGGGGCCGCCGTGCGGCTTGAGGATAAAAAACATGGAAGGCGCTTGGGGTCCACCTTCAAGAGTAGACGCGAAAGCGTAATTGGGCCCCATGCGCATCGCCTTCTCAATTGCTACCCAGGTTTCGGTTCTTGGTGGATGTCGCAACCATGCCGCAAGGCAGCGCACGTCTGTGCGCGCAACATTGACCGTTGCAAACTATCCTAGAAGGCCTAAAGGAAGGGCAGTTGCGAGGTGCCCTCTACACCATAATCATTCCTGTTGCGAATCAGGGAAGGGCCCACTGTACGCCGGCCGTGAAGCAACACGTGAACCCACGCAGCTGGTACCTTTGTTGATGCTTTTGGTAATGATGATAATTATATATGCCTGGGCGTTTGTAATAGTTGGACTTTTAAAACATCCGCTCGTTGCGTAACGCACACGTTTCGACGCCTGGTGCGACTCTATGCTTCTGCCACGCAAAATTACGCCCGTTAATGAGACGCCTCCCACTACAAGACAGTCCTATAGTTTTTTTTTTCTTTTTTCACAACTAGCTTTAACCAATGGCAACGCTCTGTGGTAGAACACCTGCTTGCCGAGCAAGAGGCTTGGGTTCGCTTCTCACTTCAATATAACTTTTTTTTATTATTTATTTTATCTGTGTATTTCTTGATTTATCGGTCTCGTGCAACGCCGGTTTTTCGCTCACAACCAACGAAGCTGACGTCGATGCCGGAATTTCTGAAACGAGCTCCTTAACCCGATCGCGTTAATAGGCCCTAAGAAGGAAGCAGTCCACGACCCGATTCGCTGAGTAAAACTCGGGGACATTTACAAAGAATAGTACACTTTCACTACAGACATAATATTCTAGTGCGCGCGCATATGTATGCGGGACTACAAAAGCCGTCGATGCCACTGACCTCGATGACATCCTCGTCAAGATACCTCATCAGGAAACTGCAGAGGAGCTCTGTCTCTTGCATTCTCTTGCTTCTTCCAAATCGGTAGCGACGTTCAACGCGTGAACCCATGTGCATTGGAGTGCCGTCCAACAGGGTGAGGCTGCCGACCGAGGCACCCACCGCTTGCAGCTGCAGGGCCATCTCGAATGCGATCGCGGTGCCGAACGAGTAGCCGCTCAAGTGGTATGGGCCCTCAGGTTGCAGTGTTAATATTTTCTGCATGGACATGGAAATCAACGAACGAATTTAGGTAAAAAGCACGTCATATGCTCAACAGACTATTTACTTACAAAAAAAAATCACACCATATCCACGAAGTGAATGATGATGAGTGGGCGAAGCTCGATCGTTTTCATCCATGGGTGTGTTCAGATAAGAACGTCGGTGCATGTCCGCCGACCCCCTTTAATTTCGCCGAAAAAAATATATTTTGTTGTCCGAGTCCCCAGGACCACAAAACCACTTTTGGTTTCGCGAGAAAAAAATTTCACCTTTAAAAAAATTCACACGTCTCCACTGAGCCGCCACCGCCTCTTTCGGATTTCGCGAAAATGGGATTTCGATGAGACGCTACAAAAACACTACTGTAGCTGTAGGTCCGAAAAATTTTCTCCACATACTACGGATAGTTTTTGCTGAGAAAAAATTATTACTTTGCAGTTTTGATGTTGTTCTGTTGAGAAAAAAAATCGCGAAATCGACACAAAGCTCAATAATGCTCACATTTAAGATTTTTTTGCTCCGCAAGTATAAATGCCAGACTTCCCAAAGTTTTTAAAAACATTTCCATATGTTTGGTGAACAAGTGTGCTGAACTAAATACCTGAGAGTGGCTTCAAACGTTAACCAGAAATGTTCAACTGAGGACATGTCTCTCAAAATGCAATATTTTGAAGATCATTTAAAAAAAAACACCTATCTTCGATTTTCTTTAAACTCTCCAGAATTAAAGCCAAGCACGTGTTCTAACTTAATCTGTAAAAACATGTTGCATTATTTTTGTGAGGTCGGAACTACGAAGCACGAAAAGACATTCACAGTAATGCATTCCTTATCTCATTCGTCCTCTGAGCGCAGTTTTCACGAGCAAGCGGAGCTCGTCCGCCGTCGAAGCGACACTCATGTAATGTGAGTGCCCGCAGCATCGAGTGGCCGCTGCCGCGGATTTGTAAAGCGGCTGATCGCAAGACAAAGCTTGCTGTACCATGCAACCTGACTGCGCACTTGTTTTTGTGGAGTTGCTGTTTTGCGATTATATTGCGTACAAATATTTCCAACCACTTATATCCGATTGTCAGCCCACAACGAAAGGCGCGGACGCAAGGCTGACTTGGTCACATATGACGCTTTACAACTTGTTAGCAACCAAAATAACGCAACATGTTTTTTACGCGGAATGGTAGATGAAGTCCTTGACTTCGAACAGGGGGGATTTAAAAAGAAAAATTAGAAATGCCCGTTTTCAGAAACTTTTTTCAAACTTCGGTGTCTTTGGTAAACCACTTACGTCTGATCACAATTATAAAATAAAACAAAAAAACGCGATGAAACTGCCAAAGTTACTTTAAAAAGCCAAAGTATCAAATGTTATTGTGTACTGAGTTTAATTATCATCACTTAGAGTTGTTTGAAGCAATAAATTCCTGAAATACAGGTATTTTGTGCCGTTCGCCATGTTTGTGGTTGTTTTCCTCTAAAGTTTTTTAACACATAAAGAAAATAATTTACCCATAAGATTCTATATCCCTTGTTATTTTAGGGGAATAAATACTGTGATTAAGAGACGCCCTGTTTTTTTTAGTTAGGTGCGCTCAAAGTTCAGAAATTGCGAAACTGGCGAAAAAGCGTTTTTCGCAGCGAAAATTTATATCTATATTTTTTTCAGGCGAACAAATTTTTTTTCACAAAACTAACTTCAAAACCATTATTGTGGCTCTGTTGCCTAGGCCCAAAGTAAACTTTATCACAGTCGGGAAGGGTGACCAGGACCTTTGTGTTCGATCTTATCTGGACACACCCAGTTGCAATAGCGGCTACGCATCCTGCAAGAAGACGGTAATTACCTGCAATGTTCCGAGTGACCCGGTGGCCGTCGAAGTGTATCAGCTCACGCTATACCAATAAAATATCGAGACCTGACGGCTCCTGAATACGTTTGCGAGAAGCGCATATCGCGGAGCGACATAGAGTGATGGCGGTATTACGGCACGCTTGAATATTTACCCACTCGTTGCGGAAACATGCATTCAATGCACTTCCATTTTGGCAGCGTCCTAAGCGTCATCAAGCACGGGAAGCGATACCATCGGAGGATGGATGGAAAAACTTTATTTGGTCAGGAACAGCTGCGGACGATTCCGGGTTAGATAGCCATCAACCCAAGATTGACGGCGGCCTGTGTGGCCCACTCCAAGACCCTTGTCTGGACGACTGGGTCCGAGCTGGTCAACGCAGCCTCCCACCGCTCGAGAGAGGGATCACGCATAATATCCGCCGGCGGCGGCACCATGCTACATTCCCAGAGGATATAGCCATAGCTGTCACTTAGTGTTGCACTATTTTCATTGCGGCTTAATCTCCTCCTGGTATACTTTGCTCAACACGTATGGGTTGGGAAAAGATCGCGCCTCTCAATAAATACAGCTTGTTACGATGTGCTTAGAAATATTGCTGCCTTACCTAATATACTCATTAAATAAATGTATAAAGTCTCCTGACCACCGCACTACAGTATTTATGCTGAAAGAACCGAATAACTGTTTTCAATGCAGTACCGTGAACATATTTATAAAAAAAACTTAATAAAATGTGGTGGACGAACATATTAAAAAACCGAGTGGCACTGGCCAGGTTCCATCCTCTAGCAGCAAAATTTTCGCCTCCTCACGAACATTATAGTTCCAGGACTTCATTGCGTTTCCGCCACAGACCTGAAGATACGCAGCGGCCATGTCTTCAATGCTGTGGGTGGGAATGTCTGACGTCCACTGGACGCCAACTGCACGTACGGGAAGCTCGGAGGCCAGCTCGCGCAGCGCATCTATGTGACCCTCGATCGGGTGCAAGAAGAAGACGCGGGTGTGTTTGTCCTCGACGTCGTTCATCTCGACCAGAGTGTGGTCAGGGACGAGCCTCGCGGAGAGCACGAACCGGACGACCTCTGGCTCATCACCTCCTGCAAAGGGAAGCAAGACAAAGAAAAAAATTAACACCATCTTCCCAAAAGGAACCCTGATGGGATGCGAAGCAGCAGCGTTGCGCACGGGTGGCGTCACGGGTTGAACGGCGCTCACGCGCCAGCTCCGGTCCAGCGCCCGTGTCCACTCTGAAGAAACGGACAAGACCTACGCCAGCCATCGCTTCAAACGAATCTTCCAGCGCTCCCCGCAGCAACTGCGTTAGCGCCGTTCAACCCGTGACGCCACCCGTGCGCAACGCTGCTGCTTCGCATCCCATCAGGGTTCCCTTTGGGAAGATTGGTGTTAATTTTTTGCGCGTGAACCGACGAGTCGGCGGTGTAGCGAGCGGCGGTAGCGGCAGGTGTTGCGGGCGAACGGACGAGGCGGCAGCTGCGGGCGCTGCGGCGAGCGCGCGGCAGGCGAGGGAGAGAGTGACGTCAGCGCGCACTGCGAGGGGAGCGTGACGTCAACGCCGTGACCTACTTGGCACCGCTCCAACACCTGCGGCGAGGGGAGCGTGTTGCGGCGCGTTCGTACGGACGCACGAAGGGACAGCGTTACACAGGCTAGTCAAAGAGCTGCTTCGCATCTAATTAAGTCAGCTTCCCTATACTGGGGCCAAGCCTGGAGAAAATACAGAGCCGGGCGGCCTATTTTGTTCTTCTTTAGGTTTCTCTTTCTTTCTTCATCTCTTTATTTTTATGTCTACTCTCTGTGCCTTGTAAGCCTTCTTTGTGTTTACACATGTCTTCCCACTTCTCGCTTCTTCTATTCTTCTTTCTCATTCTGCCCTTTCTTTCACTCTCGGTCTCGTGTTATTTCTTGTGTATATATTTCTCCCTAGCCCTTGGATTTTCTCTCGTTCTGTCTGCTATAGCGATAGCAATTATATGGACAATCTCGGCGGCAATTTGCCGTCGCCGCCGCCATCACCGTCATGCTGCGGATATATATATATATATATATATATATATATATATATATATATATATATATATATATATATATATATATATATAAGGCACTAAAAAATTAATTCAGAAGGAAAAAAATCCTACGATACCTGACTGGGGATTCGAACCAGCGTGCCCCTCGCACCACAGCCCTCTGCGCTAGACAATACAGCCAAGCCACGCGCCATGCATGTGCCGGCATTACAACGGCGAGCTAGTTTCATGCACCATCTACAGCTCGCGGTACGCAGATCTCGGAGGAGCTTGACCATGTTTTCTATCACGCAACGCTCCTACATTTTCTTTCACTTTGAAAACTGCCCTTGAGATGCGCACGAAAAATGTGTCCTCCTTCTGTACCCACTCATGATGTAGAAGAAAATAAGGAACACCGGGCACACTTTGCGTCACATGCCACCGCGTGGCAGGAGACGCAGAGAGGTAATTCCACGTTGCTGCAGCTCAAAAGAAAAAAAAATGATCAACCAGCGGCGGTTTCTGCATTGTGGACGATTGCAGCGCGTTGTTCAAACACAAAGACACAACAACCTGTGAAAGTTTAAGTTCCCGCTTGTCCTTTGTATACCTACGCGTTCTTTTCCGAGCGTCGTTCTTTGTGTGGCAGCGGCGCGCTGCAAGTATCCAGGCTTGCTTGTCGTTCTTTGTGTGACATACTAATTTCTTGCTATCGCATTCATTGCTTCGCCCTAGTGGCGAAACATTCACTTTTTTTGTAGGCACCATGTACCGCTGGCGGCTATGCAGATCTCAGAGGAGCTTGTGCGTGTTTTCGATCACGCAACGCTCCTACATTTTCTTTCAATTTGAAAACTGCCCTTGAGACGCGCACGAAAAGGGGCCCCTTTCTGTACCCACTCTTGATGCCGAACGACAAAAAAAAAAAAAAAAGAAAAAAAAAACATGGCTGATCCCTCTGTCAAAGGAATCGGTATAACACGAAAGTGAAACTTGTATTCACATAAGTAGTTGAGCGTTTATTGTGCATTGTTTCGCCACAAGGGAGAAGGAATGAGTGCTGCAGCAACAAATTGTAATGTGACGTGAAGAACGGCAAGCAGCTCGAAACATGCAGCGCGCACCTCAAGCAGAAAGGACGCACGAAATGAGCATACATAAGACGAGCACGGACTAACTGTCACAGCTCGACATTTAAAGCGCGCTGCTCTAACACAAAGACGCACGAAATGAACGCACAAGCATACACAGGACGAGCGCGAACAACTGCCACAATTATTACTTCGTGTGTAAGCGGCGCGCTCCATTCGTAAACGCGGCCGCTGCGGCGAACGAAGCGACCTTCGTGAACTCTTTAACCACTGTAACTTCAAAGCAAACTTGCGGGGGGAAACACAAGGCGTGCGAAGCGCCCGAATGCCCCGATCAGGAGATAAGCGCGCGCGCACCAGCGACCACGCCCCGTGGAGGCGCACGCTCATCCTAGCGAGAGGCGCGACGACCTTTAGAGCGCGCGCTCCGTGACACCTTCGCGCCATCTCGCTAGTGATGACGAAAACGCGCTGAAGTCGAGGAGCTCTGAGGACCGCCAACGGTATATGGTGTGCATAAATAGCTTGCCGTTACCAAGTTGAGGAACGTACGCTCCCGTAGCCGAGTGGTTTCGCGCCGCGCGCTGCGGAGCGAGAGGTCGTAGGTTCGACGCCCGGCGGCGGAACTTTTTCTTCTAATTTTTCTTTGATCTCAATATGATAGTTTATATTTTACAACGTCATATCCGTGACGGAAATACGCCAGAGGAGCCGTGGTGGACCCCGGCATAAAACACTTTCGTGTTAAAAAAAAAGAACACTGCGCCCACCTTGCGTCCTACGCCACCACGTGGCTGCCGCCACCGATGTCAGACTACCCTCCTGTCGGTCAACGCTACGCTCCGAAGAAGATTGACATTTTTCGCGCCTCTGACCACCGCCCTGCTCTGCTACCACTGCGGGGAAGCCAGCGACACCTACCGCCGCTGCCAGTACCGACACATGGGGCTATGATATTTCGCCGTCAATGCACCGTGTCCACAACGGGATGAACGACCGCACGACGTCGCCGACCCCCTCGCAGGAGGCACGCTGGACTCCCCGACGACATTCCCGATCGCCGGTCGCCGAGCCGCTACATCTCAACGCAGCACCGTCAGCTGTAGGTTGTCTTAAAGTTACAATTTTATATTACGAAGAGCCGAAAAATTTACACCATCTTCCCAAAGGGAACCCTGATGGGATGCGAAGCAGCAGCGTTGCGCACGGGTGGCGTCACGGGTTGAACGGCGCTAACGCGGGTGCTGCGGTGAGCGCTGGAAGATTCGTTTGAAGCGATGGCTGGCGTAGGTCTTGTCGTTGCGCGTCAGGCGGCAGCTGCGGGCGCTGCGGCGAGCGCACGGCAGGCGAGGGAGAAAGTGACGTCAGCGCGCACTGCGAGGCGAGCGTGACGTCAACGCGCAGCTGCGTCGTGACCTGCTTGGCACCGCTCCAACACCTGCGGCGAGGGGAGCGCGTTGCGGCGAGTTCGTACGGACGCACGGAGGGACAGCGTTACACAGGCTAGTCAAAGAGCTGCTTCGCATCTAAAATACATTTCCCGATTTTATGAACTTCCCGATTTAACGAAATAATAGGAGCGTTCCAATCTCTTCGATAGATCGAGTTTCAGTTTTATAACTTTGTGTTGCCTAGGTGAAAACACCACGCAGTGCACACATGTCATGCCCTGTGCATGGTGCCTGTTAAAACGCCGTTTAAAAAGTGTAGTTTCCTGCGAGATAGTTGTATTTAATTCAGACTGAACGCTTCACACGGTGAAACTTCGTTCTTAGACGTTCCACCTATTTACCTTAAGTTCAAATGAAGTGCGGCGTTCGTGTTACTCACCCTTTGATTCATCTGCCATACCAGTCTTTTCATGCGCGGATGAAGCGCCTCTGCCGCCTTCACTAATATCTCGTATGCGGGCGATCGTGAGTTGCCGAATTTCTCGCATAGACAAGTTGAGGTCGTAGTCTCGCTCCAAAGTCTGCTTCAGCTCGACCGTCATGAGGGAGTCAGCACCCAGCTCGTCCGTCCTAATGCTCGGGTTCAGCCTTGACATATCCGTGACGCCTTCAGGAACATACGTCACGAGAGTCAGAGTGATTCAACATTGATCAAAAAGTGGTACCACGCAAAAATTGACACTTCTGGGGTATTATCAGGACAAAACGACTTATTGAACGCATTTTGCTAGCGAACATGCGAATAACTTTGTATGCGCCTTGAAGACCGCGACCTTGAAAGGGCCAAACTGTTAGCTCAGGCCCACTGCATCGTAGACTATGGACGCCGCCCCCACATTGTACGACTCAGCCGTGGGCTCGCTCTACTGAACAAATTTTATTCCTCGTCCTCGTGAACTCTCCAGGCCGCAGGTTGCCATGCTTCGAATGCTGCAGACCAGGTCCTTATCCCAGTCTATCAACCCTAAGTTCTTACACGGACGCTTTTGCACCGGACTGTCCCGATTGTGGCGCGCGAAGCAATTTAGATCACATGCTCTGGCGGTATCTCTCCTTGCGGGGCCCTCAAAGCGTCACTGAAGAAGAGTGGTGCTCCCAGCTAAGGGAGCTCGAATATACTACACCAGTTAAGGGCCGTCCAGAGGGCCCACCGACAAGGCGATGAGGCTTGGCCTCCCCCCCCCCCCCCTCCCGTGGGAGCGGCCCGCGGCGCTGCCGCCCTGAACGGCTGCGGTGCTCCTCAGGACTATTTTAATAAAGTTCATTGTCTGTCTGTCCTCATATAGCGAGTTCCACTCGCTAACAGCATGCCCGCCTGTAGGCAAAGCCTTGACTAAGAGGTAGCACACTTATGCTGCGACCCACTAAAGACAGCGATAATTTAATAAATCATACCCTTCTGTGAAAACAAAGATTAACATATATTGCGCCTACTTTCTTTTACTGCACGTTTCACAAAGTTGTGTGTCGCGTGCGGTCTTCCTTCGCTCATAAGCTGGATATGAGGGACCATAAAAGTAATCACCCGTAATTCCTACTTCGCAGTGTCTAGGCAGGTCAGTTTGATGATATGCCGGCCCGTGTAAGCCCTTTCCTCTGTTATTGCCGCTTTTCCTCTCGGAAAAAGTGAGTAGTTTGCTCTTTCACCGTACCCAGAACGGCGATCGGTATACCATTCTACGGACACGTCACAGCATCATCACGAGTTGGGCACAAAGAGTTTGTTCTCGGCTGCATTGGATGATTTCTCCAATAGATACGCACATAGCGCCGAAAAAAGGCGCGCACAAGCGTTAAATGCGGGTTTTCTACCTTAAGAAGAACGATACACCAGTCGCAAGCATTAACGCAAGGACAAAGACGTGCATGCCGCCCAGTTCGCCACTCTGCTCCACGTATGGCTTGACTGCTATCCTTGTTTCTTTTTTCTACATCGTTTAAATGAATTTGTTACTCCAGACGTTGAGGCTGTGATAGATTTAGGAGCTGCGCTCATTTGTTATCTCACCCAAGCATGGAGGGAAATAGTTCTCTAACCCGCATTGTATAAACGAGTTAAGCAGTAACTACAACCGTTCCTAACTACATCATTGCATCGCTACTAATCTCGCAAACAAGAAATATCCTTAGAGGAGCCGATTATGCATGAAACAAGCGAGAGTGCTCGAACAATAAATATCGTGGCTATATTGGCCAAGCAAGAAAATGACCACATGGACATTCGCGAGCACCTTATACAGACAAGAGAGCGCTAGTTAAAAAAAATATTTTCCTTGGCTTGATTGTTTGATTGTGTGGGTGCATGTAAGCGACAGATTTTTTTGTTTCGCTCTGACTCTGAATTGCGCCCTTGTAGCCAGAGTCTTTATAAAGAAATATAGATTAAAAGGTTCAGTGGCGTAAATTTAGAAAAATCACACGGGGGGGGACACAAATCAAACCATGGCGGCCATTTTGTTTTTTTTAAATATCGGTTATATCATTATACACATAAGAATTAAGTCATGCTTTGGAATAAAAAAAAAGCATGCTGTCCGAGCTCGAGTAGTTGCGTGATGATGGTGACGATGACGAAAACTTCATGTCCAGAGAAGACGCAGTGTAGACCCCGCGCCTCCCGGCTAGTCCCATGTCTTCCTTAAACCGTTCGAGCGGCTTTTGCGATTTTCGTATCTCACACACAGGTACACAGTAAAAAATAGTCAGCCTTTCAAAAAGTTTAATGCGTTTCACTAAATGCCAAGCAACTCAATTGTATGATGTTTTAAAGCTAAATCTCAAAGGGGGGCGCTTGCAAAGGGTGTGTCCCCCAGCCCGAACACAAGGGGGGGAGTCCGGACCCTCCTGACCCCCCCCCATGATTTACGCCAATGATAAGGTTTGCATGTTGGGCGACGGTGCGCCGGCGCTGCTTCTCGATATGAAACCTGTAGATCTGCCTTCAATAAAACCAATGGTCATCTTGCGCTGGTGTCCGTCCGTTACTTTCTGCTGTGCAGTTTGGTTGCGCTGCTTACGATGATATCAACTCTAGGAAGGTATATCACTCTTCCTCAGGATGAAATGAAATCTATAAGAGACGTTGGCTCCACAGGGGCAACTCTTGTTCGAACACCCTTAGCATCCGTCGAATTGTCACTGCTTCGTGTGTCTGTCCATACACCGCAAAAACTCACCGAGTATACGAGCAACCGAGTGCAAAAGGTCGTGTTTATTCTCGCCGGACGACTTCCGGGGGTGGTCTGCCCGTACAAAGCTGGACACAACTGGATGCCGCTGACTCAGGAACTTGTCCATCACCGACATGCAAGACCTGATTCTCTGCGGTGCACTGATGCCGATAACAGTGTCAGCCGCAGTGGAGTCGCTGACCACTCCGACGTCACCGATGGCTCCCCACTGAATGGCCAACCCTGCATAAAGAAGAGCAATGAACAGTTTCACAGTGGTGTATTCTATCATCCCTCCACATTCACAAAAACGTTTGTTTTAATTTCATGGCGACTGGGCTTCGCTGTGCAAAACTCTTGCCAATGTTATCGTTCGACAAATGCCGCGCCCGAAGGCACGCGGACGTTGTCGACTGTTTCTGCGCATTGTGTTCAGACTTCATGCAGGACGAGTATGCAGGGTGTTTCAGGGTGTTTCAACAAATGCGTCCGAAAATCCTGTAAAGTAAGCCATATGCAATATTCCCTCGATGCATTTATAATTACCTTTTTTTGTGGCATCAGACACCTTAAGAGACACATTAGTCACGATAGTAACTGATGGAGATTAATTCATGGATTAGCGGTTAATTTAGAAGAGCCTGGTGGTCGGGCAAAATGGGAGAACTGGGACCCTTCCTGCGAAGGGCCCATCGTAATTTTGAGATTTCCACGAAGTGTACTCCGGTAATTTTTAGCGCAGAGTGATGAAATTGGCCACTTTAGCCGGAAGATTCGAAACATGAGAGAACACTACTGCCATGTACGGCCGAGACCCCCAGAATAAGCGACCGCCGTTAATTCAACCATCGATAGATTTCGTGCCGTGGGTATGCGGCCTGTGGTCCTGGACGCACCACGTCATAACCTGCAACAACCGCAAGGTGCCCCTACAGAGAGAAGCCGGTTTTAGGGACAACAATGGAAAGCTGAACAAGTCCGCGATATAAATATGGAAGAGAGGGTTATAGTATTGGTGGCAGAAAAGTAGAGAGAAAGGAGACAAATAAATAGTGGTAAAAATAAGGACATTCTGCCTAAGGGGCTGAGTGCTGCGTGGTGGTTCGTTCGTTCATCCATCTATCCGTCCGTCCGTTCGTCCGTCCGTCCATTTATTCAGCCGCCCATTCATCTATTCATCATTCCATCCATCCATCCATCCATCCGTCCGTCCGTCCGTCCGTCCGTCCGTCCATTCATTCAGCTGTCCATTCACCCATTGATCAATCTATCCATCCATCCATCCGTCCGTCCGTCCGTTCATCCATCCATCCATTCGTCTGTCTGTCTGTCTGTTTGTCCATCCGTCCGTTCATCCATCCATCCATCCATCCATCCATCCATCCATCCATCCATCCATCCATCCATCCATCCATCCATCCATCCATCCATTCATTCATTCATTCATCCATCCATCCTTCCTTCGTTCCATCCTTCCTTCCTTCCTTCCTTCCTTCCTTCCTTCCTTCCTTCCTTCCTTCCTTCCTTCCTTCCTTCCATCCATCCATCCATCCATCCATCCATCCATCCATCCATCCATCCATCCATCCATCCATCTATCCATCCATCCATCCATCCATCCATTCATTCATTCATTCATCCATCCATCCGTCCATCCGTCCATCCATCCATCCATCCATCCATCCATCCATCCATCCATCCATCCATCCATCCATCCATCCATCCATCCATCCATCCATCCATCCATCCATCCTTCCATTCATCCATCCATCCATCCTTCCATCCATCTAACCCTCCATCCAACCCTCCATCCATCCACCCATCCACCCATTCATTCATTCATCCATCCACCTATCCATCCATCCATCAGGCTGCTGCGTCCTCTACACAAAGGTAGAAGGGACGGTAAGTGTGGACGCGAGCAAACCTAAACTACCCCCGCTCCCTTCCACCGGCAACGGATGGTCAGCTGTCCTGTGAAATTGCTCTGGATGCAAAGAGAAAGAAAAAAAACCAGCGTTAAAGCCATAACAGAAATGCGCTCAGCGTGGCACTAAAGTGTTCTATGACAGAGCCCCGTCAGTGCTTGAAACTTCTTCGGAAAAAGACCCCATACAGTTGTCATGTCGGCTGAATAGTCACATTATTAGACGAAATACTGAGTGGCGGAAGCGTAGAATCTCCTCAGGCGTCATACCATGTAAATTGCGTAACAAGTGGGTGGTTGAAAGCGGCCAACCGATTAAAAAGAGGCCGACCTTCCGAGCTCAGCCAAGGTCATCTCAGCGTCTCTGAGCCGCGTCAGCGGCGCAGAAAATTGTTTACACATTGCCCGCGAGATGGCGAAAAGTTTTCGTCGAAGAGTACGCGCCGTTTCTGCAGTACCGGCGCGTTGATCATGTGCTTCGTTTCATGGACCTCGCCTGTCGTCGCACGCCGGCCAAAGAGCTTCAACAAATGATCATCAGCCACAGAGATAACAAAGCCTGCAGCTGCTCACGTGACCTCTAAGATCTAATGATGATGATGATGATGATTACGACGATGAATATATATGTGACAAAATAGCCACACCGGGTGGCTTTCGCCTTCGAGTCATCTTAGGCAACTGCTTATGGCAGGCCTGGCGATTTTTTTACGATATTTCGGACATATTTCTTGAAACACCCTGTACATGCGTCATGGTACATTACAGCGTTTTCGCAGGCTGCTCGCGTAAGTCCCAGAATGTAATAAATGCCGTGCGTCGATTTTGCAGCAATCTGAGGAGAACGCTCGGAAAAATAGTTTTAGACAGTGAAGCCCGTTCGCCTATGAAAAAGAAAAACGAGTACGCGTGTCAACATTTACATTAATCAGGACAAGGAATGTTGCCTGCTCTTAATGTTTTTTGTCTATCTCTGAGGATTCCAGTCGTAAAGCCAAAATTAACTGATGAAATATAGATACTACAGTTGGTTTCGGCCACATCGTATTTCTTACCTGTTCACCTAATGTTGCGAATATTAGGTGAACCGCATTGTGAAACCGCCTTGAGCTGCATTGTGAAGGTGGAGACTTCACAATGCGGCTGTCAAAGTCGGTAACCGCTGGTTGGGAGCGGCTATCCACGTACTCAGAAGTTTTACGCCAGACTTACTGAGCTGATGATGTTGATACACGCTTGGCTATAGTTACGCTTGGCTTGCGTTTGCACAACGAGGACGCGCCGGTGAAACTGGAGCGAAGTCGAAGACGCAAGCGTAAGCAAGCAATACGCGTTTGTTAAAGGGACACTAAAGGGAAATATTGAGTCGACGTTGATTGCTGAAATACCGGTTCAGAAACCTCTTAGTGCTACTTTCGTGCCAAGGAAATGCTTATTTTGAAATAAAATCACGTTTTAGTTGTCCGCATCGCGTTAGCGCACTTCAAATCACCCGCCTAAGCGGAATCTCTGATGTCACTGTTTCCGTGCCCAACGTTGCCCGCCTTTACTGCGCGGCCGTCGACACTAGCAGCAGCAGAGCGAAAGTAGCGGGAGCCACAGCAACAACGGCCATTGAACAATACTCTGCTTGCTTGGTGCAACTGGGCTCCGCTAGATAGCGCCACCTATCCAGCCTAACCGAGTGAAAACGCAATTTTTGAACCACTCGCGCCTTTCCCCATAGTAACGTCAGTCGGTTCCCTTTTCTATGAATCAAACAGAAACGGACAAGGAGCATTTTATTACGTGTTGTAATGCACGGAAGCTTCTTTTTTTACTACAGCTGGTTTGATTACCAGTGATTAATTGTAGCCGGTAGCTGTGATGTCATTGGGACCGTTTCCTAGATGTCCCACTCGTAGCGCATGTGGTGTCATACATTTGCCTTAATTTCTCGATTAGTAGAGCACTGCTGTTGATAATATTGACGTTTTAGACATTCCCAAACATTGATCTTTCACTGTGACGCAAATTGTTATTTGCCTTTTTAAGACTTACCGGGTAGCCCGTCGGCGACGCGCTGCTCGCAGATTCGCTCCATGGCGGAACTGGCGTAAGCGTAGTTTGTTTGGCCGGTATTGCTGCGCCCGCAAGACGTGGTTGAGAAGACGACGAAATGGTCGAGCTCCGGGCACAGATGTCGCGACAACTGGTCAAGGAGCAGTGTACCGGCTACTTTCGGCCTTGCATACCGCTTCGAACGCCTCGACCGTTTGGTTTTCGAGTAGGGCATCGCTAAGAACCTGCGAGCGAACCGGTCAAAACTTGTTTACTTATAGTTATACTTACATGTCATTACTGTTTTCAAATAGCGGTCGTGCATGGTAAAGCTGAAGGCAGAGGCTATTTCCAAATCTAACGTTATGTCGCACATTGGCCTTGTTGCTTACAAAAAAGATGACGGGCCTGAATCAATGTTTTGATTTGCAACTCAGCGTTGGAGAAGGGTTAGAAAACAGCGAAATGGACATGCTGCTGATCGTGATAATGAAGGAGAAGATTAAACAAAAGCTTGAATTTCCAAAGGTTCTTTACAGTCGTTTGTCCAGTTCATTATCGCGCCAAAAATTGGTTGTGGGATTTCAGGATGTAGCACTGATGACGAGTCTCAGGGGTATGCCCCAACAGAACTTGTTTACCGTGATAAATTTAAAGATGAACGCTCTCAACGACTGTCCTTGCATAGCACAATGTGGGTAGACGCACAAGAGATGGTCGTTGTTCTGAGGAGAACACTCCTTGCAACCCGGACTGCCCGTACAGCCGATGAGGTGCAGGTAAGGGACGAGTGCGCGCCGCACCAAGTGGTAATATGTTCAGGAATCTCATACCACACTTACTTCGGTGGGCTTCAAACCTACACACTTCCGAAGGCTGTGGGTTCGGATCGAACCGACGGCAAAGGCTGCTTTTTCGTCAAATTTGATTCATTTTAAGTTGCGTCATAATCATTAACCGTTAGCGTAGTAGTAACTGTGGCGTAGTATACTACGCCATGCCTAAAACAACAATATTGTCCCCTACGTTTTCCTTCGATTAAGCGTCTGTTGGATTCAGTCTTTAACAAAAAAAAAAAAAAAACAAGCCCCACGGTAAAGGGAAGATAAATTCCTTGTTTCGTTCACTAGTAAATAGTATGGCAGGCCGAAATTCCTGCCTACTGTAAAGTGCGGAGTGGAACTGCCATATCCACACTATTGTGAGGCTTCACCAGCATTACCGGTGAAGTAAGAAACGCAGTTTACGAGGCGCTTCGTTAGGATTATCGACACTAAAGTGTTTTCACGTGAATGTTCCCACGGCTTATTCGGTATATGCATGTATCAAAGCGCTTTCGGAGGTTTCATTTCAAGAACTTGTGTCGAGAAAGTAACTCACCATCGCGAGGTTGAAGATTCCTCCGACGGGCCCCATGGCCGCGGCTTCTTCGATGAGTGTCCGAGCCGCTTCGTCGGCTGAGACGTCGGCTTTCCTGACCAGCACATCGACTCCAACGCCACGCCAGCGGCGCAGGCACAGCTTCTGGTAACCGGTACTCAACCCCGAGCGTGAGGTGAGCAGCAGCTTGCGGCATCCACGAGTCACCATCCAGTCGGCGAGCTCCGAGTCCGAAGCCCCCTAGACCTCCGGCGATCACGTACGACTTGTGCTCGTGGAAGTGGGTACGCACCATGGCCTCGACTTCGAGCGGACGCGCTGGGTTGGCTTGCCGGTGGCTTTCTTCCGGTCGGATCTGTAGGTCATAATTTCATACTACTCGTCAAAGTAATAATACCATTAATAATTGTTCGGGCTTTTCGCCCCAAAAGTGCGATATATGAGGGACGCCGTAGAGGAGGGCTCCGGAACTTTTGACCGTTTAATGTTCTTTAACGTGCAGCTAAACCAAAGAACATGGGTGTCTAACATTTCGCCTCCATTGAAATGCAGCCGCCACGGCCGGGATTCGATCCCGCGAACTTCGGGTCAGCACTCGAGCACCATAACAAGTAGACTATGATGGCAGGGTTACTGCTCAAAGTAAGTGCTGTTGCGTAAAGCTGCCGCGGTGGTGGCGACCGCTGTACTTCAGCATGCTGAGAAAATTAAGCGTGGAGACACGGGTACAGAAGTAGGAGAACCAAAAACGCAAACGCCTACTATAAGTGACGAGTTGCTACCGACTAATGTTCAGCTTCCTGTCCTGAGCTTCACGATACCGCGACATTCCTTCGAATTCCAGTACCTCATGTCCGGAAACCTCTGAATTGAATACTGACGCGTTGTGATACTTTCTGTGACAGCTGGGGCTTTACTGCATGTCGAGAAGTAGTAGCAAACTGAGCGCGTTTGTATTGATACAGTGTTTGATATCGGATCAATACAAACGCGCTGAGCTTGGAGCTCGGAGTGAGCTTGGAGCGGTGCACTCTTGCCCACAGGACACCAGACGAGGAAGCTTCCCGGCCGGAAACATTAACATATCGAATGGCCACCTGAAGTTATGTCGATGACGTAATGGTCTGCTGGCATGCCAACTTGCGTAAGGAAGCCTGACCGTTGTTCCTTCCCTTTTCCCCTTAGCCCCGTGAGCAGTAGCAGGCCAGAAACCCGCTTTCCAGGCCGACCTCTCCTCCTTCTTCCCCATTAAACATATTCTTCTTCTTCTGACAGTTGTTCATCCCAAAATGATTTACGTTTTGTGCTTCGCAAATACCCGATGACGTTAGTGTAGCTGAAACACCCTTGCCTACATGCCGTCGGGAATATAAATCGGGCATGAAGGGATGAAGCAGAAAAAGAAGAAACAGAAGAATGAGCACCTTAGGTCAAGCTGCATTCCGAAGCAATTTTCTAATGACGTTAGCGGAGCGGAAACACCCTTCCTTACATGCCCGGTTTCAGGCTTGGCGCCACCAGTGCATTCTCACAGAAATCTCTCTCAAAACACTGCATGCTTCGCCCTTCCCCAGGTTCCACGTTAGTGGAGAGCTCAAACACCCTTCCCTACGTGCTTCGCCCCTCCACAGATTTTTTTCCCTTTCAGTATGCCATGAACTGGACCTTTATCCACGTGATTACCAGCCCATCGCTTAAGTTACCACAGGTAATAACGACGGTCATGCGTTCATATTCAGGCAACAATGTAATGGGGCAACACGAAACAAGTGACCTCGAGAAAAGATCAGAATGCCATATAATAACGACTGATTGCCGACACGCCTACAATCGACAGAGCGTCAGTTATTGGAACGCAGCGCAGAAAAATACGCATGTGGGCCTTCGAGGGCAGTATTTATGTACACTCGCCGGCACCGGATTTTAACGCAACATCGTTACAGAGATCGTTACCGCCATCCGCCAAAATTGAGCTGTCCGCGGCGTCGGCTTTGTCCGTGAGCGAAAACTCCGAGGTGGATGCAAATAAAGAACTACTAAAAAAATATTCGGTTTGAGTGGGATCGGGGATTCCAACATGAAACCCCTCGTTCCATGGCGCGATGCGTGTGGCCGCCCGGCCACCACGCATTTATTCTCTAGCACCTTAACGGCGAGCTACTTATATTCACCATTTAGCGTTGGTGGCACACACATCTCGGAGGTTCTTCAGCGACTTAACAGGAATCCCGCGAGATGGCGGAAAGGGCCCACGGGAGCGCTATCGGTCTTTCGGCGTGCAGCAAGGATGGACATGGGAGCCGGTGGGCGTCCGCAGTTTGGCTTTCCTCGCGGCATGGTTGTTGTTGACCGAGAAGCGAAGCGATGCTAGCGATTGCGAAGGCGATATGAACACGGTCCACTATCGCGTTCTACTCTTGAAAGCGAAGCGCAAGCGTTCTCCAACTTTTATTTCGCGTACATCGCCGCTCCCACCAGCGACATCTGTAACTCATACCAACCTTTCCTTCAGAAAAGTTTAATGGGCACATCCCTAGAGGCAGAAATTTAGGGGGAAAATGGAAGCTGGAAGATGAGATATTCTTGAGCCAGGGATGTCGCTGCAGCCAACGTTTCGAGAAGTTGTCTTGTCTTTGCCAGGTCAGCAACGGCTTTGCTAAGTACCATGTTTATGTAAGCATATCCCCACTTCCCCCTCTACAGCAGAAGCAGAGGAGCACTTTCTTTTTTTAATTTTCATCGGAGATCGCATCTTTTAATTGGCCCATACGTGGTGAGCACGGGCTTGGCGGAGAGACAGTTTTCAGAAAACAGAGGACTCAGGGAGGTTTTCTCGCGTGTCGGTTAGCACGTGGGCTTGGCGCGATGGTTAGTCGAACGCTTCTGCCGACCCTTGTGTGCAAACGTGACACTGAAACACTGACATAACAGCGTCTTAACGACATGTGCGTAAGAGGTAGCTCACCTGTATCACAACTTTTCCAATGTGCTTCCCGGAGGCCATGAACCGGAACGCTTCCTCGGCCTTGTCTCTCGCGAACTGAATGCTGTGTAGAGGCCGAACGACACCAGAAGCGATGCCGTCGCGAACCATTTCGAAGAGGCGACGCTTTTCAGCGTCCAGAAAAGGTTCGCTCTCGAGTGCTCTGTTCAACTTGATGGCGTGAAAAGTGAAGTTACGGTTGAACAAGCACGCGCTCAAGGGTGAGCTCTTGGAGAGGTCCAGGTCTCCGATCTCCAAGAAGCGGCCGTGGTCCGCCAGGCAACGCGCACTCGCCTGGACCTTGTCCTTGGCCAACGAGTTGAGGACAAGGTTCACTCCTGCGCAAACATGAGTGTTAATCGCGCAGTTAAACTTCCTTGGCTTACGAAGCTGTACAGAAGCTATGATACTATCCCTGTTAAACACAGTATTAATGAGAACTAACAGACAAAGATGCCAAGGAAAGTACAGGGGAAGCTATTAGAAGTAATTGTAATGTAAACGTGAAGAAAGGAAAGTGGACGAAAAGCATCGGACGCAAGCATCGGACGCGTTATTCGAAGGTCGCGTCCGAATTGGAATCTTTGTCTGTTAGTTCTCATTAATACTGTGTTTAACAAAGCAAAACGAGCCCTTAAGTTTACAACTTTTTCCTTTATCCCTGTTAAAGATACTACTTGTTGTGAGCAAGGTTTCTAGCAAAACGCCCTGACAAGGACACAGGAAGAAATACTACACAACCACTGCTGCCTTTTCTTCTTGCATCCTTGTCAACGCATTTTGTTGGAAAGACTGCCCATAATGTCCCTCGTCATGAAAGCCTCCTCACCAACTAGATCAGACACTATTCCGTAATGTGCATCGTTAACGTGTGCTCTTGTGATTAGTGCATGAATCTTTTATTTATTCGCTCAATGCAAACAAATAGTGTTCTAGAGAAACCATTAAATAATAGTCAATTAAACGCAATGTTGGCCTCTCCAGCAAGAACAGCGGTTGGAGGGAAAAAGTTGAAAATGCGGAAGCGTAGAAAAAACAAGGCGAGACTTGGCGTTGAACACGCCACAAGAACAATACACGAAGTAACTTACAATAAATGCTAAAGTCAGGAAACAAACCAATCAACGCCGACAGGGCAGTTCGAAAGGTCAACAATCACCCACTTCTTCAATAAATATATGCAATGACAAGGAGAGCTTCTGGCCCGACAGCGCATTTGAACTATTTAATGTAATGGCAAAAAGTACTGAATGAGGTTCTTCTGGGAACTTAAGATACTGCAACGTAATTCGGCAATAGTTGTACTAATTACTTTCACCAATTTGCTAATTCTACACCAGACTTCTATCACTGAAGCTCTGGCAGCCACGAAGTTCAACAGCAATAAAGTTATTTCCTGCTTTAGCATCTGTAATACAAATTATGTTTGGAACCACGATGCTCGTTACCTTGTCCTGGCGCTCTTTGGCCACTACTGGCCATTGTTGTATTAAACACCATGTATCATGAAAATCATGCATTGGAACCATTTCTGTTTGTCCTACAAACAAGAATGAACATTTGTCCAATGGCTTTTACGCACGCTTAGTCCTCGCGATGTTCAGCATGAGGACCCGGCTGGTTTGTCACCATTCAGGACGAAGCGCCTTGCGATCTCAAGCTGCCCTAGGAGTCTTGCTTTCTTTAGTGATAAGAGCGAAAAGTTAAAAGTCGACAAGCAGAGTTTGAACATGCGATAGTAAGGTCGGTATTCAGAAACGCTCCTCGACTCAAAACTCGACCTCAAGGGATCCTTGAGGACTGTTTCGCATAGCGATTTCCGCAATGCGAGAAGCCTCAAGGATCCCTTGAGGTCGAGTTTCGAGTCGAGGAGCGTTTGTGAATACGGGCCTCAGTCCTTGCGAAGCAACTCACCCTTGCCCTTGGTTTCGCTGAGTATGTGTGCCTCGAAGGAGGTGTCACGCGAGCTGGCGAAGTGTCTATCTTCAAGCTCCGGGAAGCGGCGTTTGAGAAACTCGCGCTTCTCCGTAGAACCTGCATGCGATACGAAGAAGAAATTGCACAGTTTCGCCCCAAGGGTGATGCAGTGAATGAGATAGCAACAATTTGGAAAGGTATATGAAGGCTAATAGCTCCCTCCCTGGCGTAACTGGAAAAAAAATTGGTGTAAGAAAACGGGGCCATTGCAGAGAGCGAAGCTACCTTCGAGCTGTCTATAATGTCAACGCAGACTGAGTGTTCGGGACGCAGCACGTACAATAGTACGGGCCATCTGTAAATCCCTGTCAGCGCTTGCGTGTCCGCGCCCGGCCGCTCAAAGAACGCAGTGCCTGCCGGAGCCATGCAGCCCCCCCCCTCCCCTTCATCCCCTCACACGCTCCTACCATGAGCGTTTCTTATTGCGGTCGGTGTGTTTCATCTCCGCTTGACCTGCGATTGTCGGCTGCCCTTGCACGCTATGACTCGCACATAGAACGTGCGACGCGCAATGCAATATCGTCGCCTTTCAACTTTATACTAAACCTCAAAAGTGCACCTAGGGTGCCTATATAATCTATATCGCGACAATGAAGTAACATAAAAAAGCATACTAAGCTCCCAGAGCACAGGTCTGAACTTGCGTGACGTGGCTGCAGCGTGCGCTAAAGGTCAGGACAAATGCTAGCTAAGGAATAGGTGCTATCTACGATCTGTGGTTTATATATGCACCAAGAAATGTAGTAGGCGCCAAAAAGTTTAGGTGTTCTATTATACTTTGGTTTCTGCGACCAGTTCTAGCAGTTGCAGCCATACAAAGTCTGATGGAGCGTTTGTGCGTTTTCCCCCACTTAAATGCGGGCGCCGCAGCAGGGAATAGAAGTCGTGTGCTTGAACTTAGGAGAGCAGCACCATAACTGCTAGGATACCACAGGTGGTGCTGCACAATTCTGTTTTATTTACAATGTCTTGCAGCAGAAGGAAAGTCTGCAAGTCCAGCAGAGCAGCGACATAGTTGAAGTCTCCCGCCAACAACGGGAGCCATGTGTAGCGAAACTCGAGGCGACAAGAGGCCCAGAAGCAATAGCCAGCTATATACTCCACCACGGAAAACCGTGATTGAAGCGCGTCTATGGACCAGAATTTTCGTCACACGCCTCGGTGGTCTAGTGCTTATGGTGCTCGACTGCGGACCCGCAGGTCGCGGGATCGAATCCCGGCTGCGGTGGCCGCATTTTTGATGGGGGGCGAAAATGCTTAAGGCCCGTGTACTTAGATTTAGGTTTGCGTTAACGAGCCCCAGGTGGTCGAAATTTCCGGAGCCCTCCACAACGGCGTTCCTCCTAATCATATCGTGGTTTTGGGACGTTCAGCCCCAACAATTATATATTATTAGATTTTTCGTCGCTTGTAGGGGGCAGCCATCTTTGGCCGGGGGGCTGTGAGTCGGAGCTAATGACCAGGACAGTGCCCAGCATGTTTTCATTGCATGCTTGCCGCCAGTGCACGCACGCCATCAGCTTTGACGTTACCCAACCCGCAGCATAGCTCACAGTTTCGGTGGTGGCCGGGCGGAAAGGTGAGAACTGTGGTCAACATTATGTATAGTTGCTCTTAATGCGGGTGAGAGAGTAAACACAATATTGTTTATGGTTCGTGCGTTGAGCGGCGCCAAGCAGTTTTCTACCATGAGAGCCAGTGAGCCATTGTGTTGGAGTCTGCAATGCCTAGTGACTGCTCCCGCTTCTTGTGACATGGAAACGCATGTCTCTCGCGCACGGGCACGAGAAAGTGGGTTGGCCTGCGAGGCTTGGGAACAGAAGACATGCGTTGGTTGAAGCAACGCCTCTTCTATTTACAGTGCCAGTGCAAACGCTCGCTCCTGAAAGGAAGCCGTCGGTCCGCTTTAGTTCAGGGAGTGCTCGTTATGCGACGCTGTATAATGGGTAGGGCTGCTTGCGTCACACGTGCGTTCGAGCGCTACCCCATGGAGATGCGGAAAACGCGTTTTCCCTCTCCAATATCATGCGTCTGTCAGATTTGTTCCTTCGTGCTCCTTCTTTGTAGCTCGAAGCAATGCCGCCGCCACCTCACAGAGCTCCTGTGGCACCTCTTAAAGGCAGCACATGCACTGCAGCAACGCAGTGACGCGTCGCCATTGGTTGCCCGTATAGCGCCACGAACGGGCACGCGCTATCTCAAAAGACCGTGTCCCTCACAGAGCCAGCGTGACCGCCAACGTAGTGAACACGAGTAGGGAGCCTATATGACCGGCCGTTTTAGGGTGATGTCAGCCTTTGACCCACTACATGCCGCCAACGCACCGCCGCCCGCCAAAACACAATGCTGCCAGACAGCGGAGCCGCGCTATCGTGCCATCTTGGTGCCCGCACTGCGTCTACGCCCGGTTCCGTTTAATCATCGACAATGCGGCGCCGAACGCAGCGATAGCGTGTTAAACGCTGCTGGTGAAGCCTGAGAATGCTTGATTGCTGCGTACCGCTGTGCACTAACCACAACAGAAAGGGCTTGCGAATGTTCCGCTTCCAGCGAGCCCGGGCCGACGGCTACTCTGGCTTGCTCAAATAAATCGAGACGGCTGGGAGCCCACCAGCCCACCGTATTTGCTCTGTGAGTACTGCGCATTTCGTACATTGTTGCTGCAGGACATGTTATATGTGTTTCACGGTGTTCGCGAATGCTTAGATAACCGAAGTTGTCGTTGCTGCGTTCACGCATTGCGAGTAGGCAGGCTACATACGGGACGCGTCCGCGCGTAGACGCGCTCGCTGGTCGTGAGCTGTTGCCTCCCTTGCGTGAGCTCACGTCAGCGTCGCTCAGCGTTACGTCGCAAGAGCTCAGGGGAGCGGCGGTTGGGACCAAATGGCGGCGCACAGAAAACTATGCTAGATTTGGTGGAAACTGGCAACAGCGTGCCCCATTACCCGCTGGTTTTGGCTGAATTTCTTGAAGGCACTTTTTGAAGATGTCTCCACCCTCAAACGGCCGGTCATCTAGGCTCCCTAAACACGAGGGATGCAAGACGCCGCCCCACGGATCTGTACACAACTGAACAAAAAATTACTTCATATGATTTCCGTCGTGAGGCACCACATATAGGGTGCTCTCCCCCATGATCGCAAAGGACACGCGAAGTATAGGCGATGGACGAGAGCAGGAAAGGGCTAGAGGAGAGGGCGGTGAACGGCTAGAACGGGCGCATTTGGCTGGCATTGATAAAATAGAGGAGGCGTTGGTTGAAGATACACGGTGTGTGAAACGGTCTAGCGGACTCATATATTTCGCACCTAGTTTTCTGACCACAAGTTCGGCCATAATATAAATTTTAGAGCGCAGCTCTTAGGCGCCTGTTCCTACGTTGAGCGGCGTCGGCGTCGTCGTAACTAGCAGCACGAACGAGGACGAAAGAAAGCGAACGAGGAGGGCACGGATGATGAAAAACGGAGACAGCGAGGAGAGCGCGAGGAGGAGGGAATGACAGTGGCTAGATGATAGGTTCCGCTGCGGCCATCCGCGTCGCCACAGCAGTGCGCTCCCGTTGTGCGGTCGCCGATGACGTCCCCACTATAGTGTGCGGCGAGGGAGTCCACCGATACCACATATGGAAGTAAAGCAATACATGAACAGAGGCCTGTCTGTGGCGGCTGCTGTGAAACGCGCCCACGCGCTGCCTTCCGTGGTCTCCCGGTTAGCGAGCCAACCAACTAAACAGCTGCGCCTAGAATTCGCAGTAGGCCGTATCGTAATCGTCGGTGAATTTTTGTTCGCAAGCGAAGCTTGTATCGCCTTGCGAGCACCGTTGGCGTTGTAGGTATGACTGGTCACATATGCATTTTTGTATGTGCCGTTATGGATTAATTGGTGCTTTCTCAATCCTAGGCTTGTTGGCGAACAGCCCTTTCAGATATGGGACTACGATCTTTCTTCGAGGTTATTGAGGTGACTCGTTATTTCATGTTGGAAATTTCATAGTTGCCTGGCTTTGCAATCATGATCGTCGTTCTTGCCTGTAGCAACTGAAGCACGCGGATGATGGTCGTATTATCGGTACTGCGGAAAGAAACAGATAGGAACGACCATTGCGCAATGCGATAGAAAGAAAGAGAAATAGTACGTGAGACACGCCCACGCCAAGCTTCGCTTGCTACCGCTTTTCTGATAAGGTGAGGGCTCCTGAATTGTTTTTTTAACCGACCCCATCACTAATGAAGCAGGCGTTAAGATGAAACAGACATGGGCGCCACCTACCGACGGTGGTGTAGACAGTACATCCCATGGAGAGTGCGACGGTTATGGCTGCCTGTCCGACGCCTCCACTACCGGAGTGGACAAGCACTGTCTCCCCGGGTCGCATGTTGCCTCGCATTATCAGCGCATAGTACGCAGTTGAATAGGCAGTCGGGACAGTGCAGGCCTCCTTGAGGCTCCACGTTTCTGGAACCTCCCACGTGAAGTCTTGGTCCGCTATAGCCACCGTGGCTATGGCGTGGCTTGGTGCCATGCACATTACCCGGCGACCCTGGCTGTCACGACCGGAGAACTCAAGGCCCATGGCGCAGTCCGAAAAGGTCCATTTGCCTGAAAAGATCATTTTAAATGCGAAGTATTTCTTGGCGAACTTCGGCGACTATGAGCGTATCTATCTATCTATCTATCTATCTATCTATCTATCTATCTATCTATCTATCTATCTATCTATCTATCTATCTATCTATCTATCTATCTATCTATCTATCTATCTATCTATCTATCTATCTATCTATCTATCTATCTAGCCGCCTACGACTTCTTGCATTCGTGGCCGTATCGTTAATGGTATTTATACCAAAATTGGTATGGCATAACACGAACGAATGACGAACATGAATGATTGATGATATCATGAAAATCATGACTGACTTGTCATGAAAAGTATTATTTACACGCCATGGTCATAGTGCTTCTGAGGCCGTTTGCTTAACTTGATATATCCAAAAATTGGTACGAGGGGGACATTTCTGCATGACCAACATAAATGACAGGTGGTTATATGAAAATCATGACCTGCATGTCATGTGCAACATGACTTGCATGACACGCTCATGGCGCGCTCGCGGCCGTTTCGCTAGCTTGATATAGACCAAATTTGGTATTGTGTGACACGACTGTATGACGAACATAAATGACAAGTGATAACATGGGAATCATGACATGTCATGAGTGACTTGACTTGCATGCCGCACTCATAGCGCATATGTGCAACATGACTTGCACGCCACGCTCATAGTACTTCCGTGGCCGTTTCGCTAGCTTGATATGCACAGTTTTTAAGGCGAATGCCTATAATGTCTGATGCTCACGTCCGTCCGTCCGGTCGTCCGTCCGTCCCTCTAGCCGTGCCCTGGCACGGTGCCAGGTGGACGCCGGGGCGCGCAAACGGACGCCGGGGCGCGCAAACGGACGCCGGTCGCGTTGGGCTCTACTGCGCTCGCACTTGGCTTGCGTAGCGTCGCTGTGCCCAGCATCTCTAATCATGCAAGGAGGGAGACGCGCGCATCACGTTCCATTCTGACCGACCCAGCCTCAGTTGGCACAGGCGTTCGAGGAACACACTTCGGAATTGACTAAGTGTCGGTCAATTTAAACGCTGGAACGTGGATGACGTCTGCACGATGCGCAAAGCACGAGAATACGAACGCATGCGAAACGGAGGCAGGTTGGTCTCGCGTCTCACTGCGATTCGAGGTAAAAAATTGAGCGAACATAAGTGGCAAGTGGTAACATGAAAATATTCGCATGCGTGTCACCCACAATGCCATTTATATGCCACGCTCATGGTGCGCTTGCGTCCAGTTCGCTAGCTTGATGTACACCAAATTTTGTATTGCGCGACTTTAGTGTATGACGAACACAAATGACAGGTCCTAACATGTAAATAATGACATGAATATTATGAGTGATAACATCGGAATCATGACATGTCATGAGTGACTTGACTTGCATGCCACACTCATAGCGCACTCGCGGCCGTTTCGCTAGCTTGATATACGCCAAATTTGGTATTGCGTGACGTGATTGTATGACGAACATAAATGACAAGTGGTAACATGAAAATATTCCCATACATGTCATCTACAACGCCATTTACACGCCACGCTCATGGTTCGCTTGCGTCCAGTTCGCTAGCTTGATATACACCAAAATTGGTATGGCGTGACGTGACTGTATGAGGAACAGAAATGGCAGGTCCTAACATCGAAATCATGACATGTATATTATGTATATTATGATTTGCTCTTTGGCGCCTTCTTCGCATTACAGCGATTCCCACTGTGCATGGGATCTGCCGGTTTTAAATGCGAAGCATTTCTTAGCGATCTTCGGCGACTTTGAGCGTATCTATCTATCTATCTATCTATCTATCTATCTATCTATCTATCTATCTATCTATCTATCTATCTATCTATCTATCTATCTATCTATCTATCTATCTATCTATCTATCTATCTATCTAGCCGCCCATGCCTTCTTGCATTCCTGGCCGTATCGTTAATGGGATTTGTACCAAAATTGGTATGGCATAACATGACTGTATGACAGATATGAATGACTGGTCATATCATGAAAATCATGACTAACATGCCATGAAAAGCATGATTTACATGCCATGGCTATAATGCTCCTGAGGCCGTTTTCTTAACTTGATATATCCAAAATTGGTACGAAGAGACACTTCTTCTTGACCAACATAAATGACAGGTGGTCATATAAAAATCATGACCTGCATATCATGTACAACATGATTTACATGCCACGCTCATGGTGCGCTGACGGCCGTTTCGCTAGCTTGATATATACCAAATTTGGTATTGCGTGACGTGACTGTATGACGAGCATAAATGACAAGTGGTAATATGGAAATCATGACATGTCATGTGCGACATGACTTGCATGACACGCTCATGACACTCTCGTGGCCGTTTCGCTAGCTCGATATACACCAAATTTCGTATTGAGTGACGTGACTGCATGACGAGCATAAATGACAAGTGGTAATATGGAAATGATGACATATGTGCAACCTGACTTGCACGCAACGCTCATAGTACTTCCGTGGCCGTTTCGCTAGCTTGATATGCACAATTTTTAAGGCGAAAGCCTTTAATGTCTCATGCTCACGTCCGTCCGTCCGGTCGTGCGTCCGTCCCTCCGTCCGTCCCTCCAGCCGTGCCCTGGCACGGTGCCAGGTGGACGCCGGGGCGCGCAAACGGACGCCGGTCGCGTTGGGCTCTACTGCGCTCGCACTTGGCTTGCGTAGCGTCGCTGTGCCCAGCATCTCTAATCATCCAAGGAGGGTGACGCGCGCATCACGTTCCATTCTGACCGACCCAGCCTCAGTTGGCACAGACGTTCGAGGAACACACTTCGGAATTGACTAACCCCCGTATTCATAAACGCTCCTTGACTTGAACTTGACTTGCCACCGTCTCAAGGCAGCGTTTGAAACGCGTTTGTGCTGCCTTGGCACCGCCTAAAAACAGTGCGTTCGAAACGCGTTTGTGCTGCATTGAAGGCGGCGGCAAGTCAAGTTCAAGTCAAAGAGCGTTTCTGAATACGGGGGGTAAGTGTCGGTCAATTTAAACGCTGGAACGTGGATGGCGTCTGCACGATGCGCAAAGCACGAGAATACGAACGCATGCGAAACGGAGGCAGGTTGGTCTCGCGTCTCACTGCGATTCGAGGTAAAAAATTGAGCGAACATAAGTGGCAAGTGGTAACATGAAAATCTTCGCATGCGTGTCATCCACAATGCCATTTATATGCCACGCTCATGGTGCGCTTGCGTCCAGTTCGCTAGCTTGATGTACACCAAATTTTGTATTGCGCGACTTTAGTGTATGACGAACACAAATGACAGGTCCTAACATGTAAATAATGACATGAATATTATGTACAGCATGATTTGCTCCTTGGTGGCTGCTTCGCATTACATCGATTCCCACAGTGCGTGGGATCTGCCGGTTTTTATATTGATTTCGAGTGATGAATTACGCTTTCAAAGAAGTACAGCAGGAACGTGTTGACGCAGGATATCTAACAAGGCAGAAGTCAATATAGTACCAGCCAATGGGCTTGCGTGAAGGCTTTGTCATCATACTCACACGCTTTCTTCTCTATGGCCGAAGACTGTAGACTCTCAAGCCTGGTAGCAGAGCACAAGGCTCGACTCCGAAGAAATATTATTAGACCATGTCACAGAGAGCTTGTCAATAGTTAGCATGCTTCAGAACTTTAGTGACGGCCTGTCCCAAGCTTTAGCAGTTTCTGTATAAAGCAGAGCGTTAGGAGCTATGGACTTGCGCTGCGAAAAACAGACTTGGTTTGGTCAATCATAATGTAGGGCAGCGCAAAAAGCAGACAACAGACGAGCGAGGGGACAAGGACACAGCGCATTCTTCCAACTAAAGTTTATTAGATTGGGACGCACGTATATATACACAGGCAAAGCGCTGCCCTACATTATGATTGACCTATTCCAACTTGCCCAACAAGCAACGTTGCTAACTTGGTTTGGATTTCCCATTGACGGAGGCAGCATTTCGACTGTGGCGCAAGGTGACAACGCTCACGTACTTAGACATTTATGTGCACACAAAAGATTGACAGCTGTTTAAACCAATTCACGGTTCCTCGTTACGGTGTGGCCCAACACTACATTGTTCTTTTCAGCGCGCAAATCCCAAGAGGCGAACTTTTCAAGGCACGCAAGCACAACACGTTCGGACTTTCTAGAACGAAATTAAGCCTTTTAGACTGGCTCTACAAAACTTACAGCACCTTAGTAGACTTGATTATTATTCGTGGTGGAACGGGCAGAATATATGGCGGTTTGTGTCTCCGTTTCTTTCAGTTGTATCGCTACAAATAATTGGCGTCCTCAAGATTGGGTGCTTCCGAATGCCAAAGCCATTCCTGCTTGGCCAGTATAATTTATTTACAAATTACGCATCATTCGCGCATTACTGACCTGGCGCAGCCTCTGGTGCCATCTTCCCCGTGGCGAGCAAGACGTCTCTGAAGTTGAGCGGTGCATAGTACACTTCGCAGGGCATCCCATCTTTGGCTGCACTGCTGGACACGGAAGCGTACTTTAACGGAGATTCGTACCACTGCAAGCTGGATAGGTCTCCGCGCGTCTGGATATTTAAGAAGGCGAATGCTGTGGTTGTCTTCTGCTGGCCGCCTGTAGTGAATGTACCAGGCGACAATAAGAAACAGTACATGGAGTAAGAGAGAGTAAGTATTGAGCGAGAAATGCAATGCCGCTTTTGAGATTTATGTGAATGACGGGTTATGAGAAGTGATTGAATAAAAGCTACGGAATCGGTCCGTATACACGAAGTACATGTGCACTGTGTGCAATGTCGCGCTATGTGAAAATTTCTTCACAACATTTTACGAGAAAATGTGAACTGTGTCCAGTGGGCAGAGGGACATATGGGTTCCATTTTTTCTCTTCGAAAAAGAACACTTCTCGACCTTCGGATTGGCTTTTTTGGAAACAAGAAATAACCAGTAACTCACTAAAAATGTTCTAACACGATAAAATTTGTTCTTTCATTGTGCCCGCCCAGGTGTTAGCGAGCTAATATGCAAAGCAGCACCTGACCCTCGTGCCGCACGCGACAGCGGATGACTGCACTTACGATCGACCCACCGCTAAATTGTACCGTAGCTGCCGAATTGTAAAGACGATAGTCTTTCTTGGGATACTTGAACGCAGAAATTTTGTTCTGTCGTTCTGTCTGTCTGTCTGTCTGTCTGTCTGTCTGTCTGTCTGTCTGTCTGTCTGTCTGTCTGTCTGTCTGTCTGTCTGTCTGTCTGTCTGTCTGTCAAACGATTCTGCCACCCGGCCAAAGTTCAAGCCCTTGCTGAACGCCCAGCCATCTTGAACAGGTAGCTGCGTTCATAGTTGTGAACATTTTGGATAAAAAGCAAGTATCACACATATCTGAGGCGCAACATCAATACGTAAGTATTATGTTGTGTGTTCCTTTACTAAAAACACATAGATGCGTAATTCTCAAGAACCTAGCGTTTCTTAGGCTGTGCTGAAAATGCGACGCTATGCACGAAAAAGCACTCTGCCGACGATATGGTGCTGCCACATGGCAATGGCCCTGGGTTCTGCACAAGCTCATGTTTCCCGACGCCACTGCCTGATGGCGTCCATATCTCACGCAGCACCTCCTCTATTTTATCAATGCCAGCCAGATGCGGTCGATTCAACATAAAGGAGGCGCTGTCTGAGGCAAGGCAAAATAAAAATGGCCGCTTGATGAAATACAACCCACTCTACAAGAGATGCCCAGACAACGCAGGGAAAACACCGACGATCGAATTGCAGCGGAGAAGCGTCGGCGTGCCGATGCCTGTCGTCTCAAGCATGCCCAGGAAACGTGCGAGAACAGCATCACGGGTGGCCGCGGATGAGACCAGGACTCACGTACTACGGCCGGCAAAAGACTGTCGTCTTTCGACGACATTTGCAGTGAAGCACGCAGACACGCGGGCAATTTTTGTTGTGCTATCACTACAATCTGCTTACCTTAATCAGCTTTTTACAAAGCTTGTCGGTAAAATCGTAGGTAAATGTTTAGAACAATTTCGCGTCTTAACCAGACTTGAACACCGCAGGAGCTGTGGGAGGCAGTGTGCCATAATTATAATGGGCTTGCACTTGTACGGCATCAAAATGTGTTTTGGTCACTTTGTCGCATCTCCGCTTTCTTGTTTCGCATATGACAATAAAAAACTTTCGCCGTCCCACTCTTAATAACGACGGCGCAGTGTATTTCGGCTACAAACAAACGTAGTATTGACATAACAGGTGGCAGGGAAGCATTGCACCGCAATTCAGAATAGCATACTAACCATTTGTAAGACGTATTATCTCTTACTGATGTATACAGGAAATGCGACACAAGTAATCTGGTGCAGGCCTCGGAACACCCTTTTTTGTTAAAACTGACCCGTTGGTACTATCAGCTGCTCAAAAAAAGATGTTATAAATGTACTTCTAGTAATATTACCGCACAGAAAATTGTAGAAAAGTTGCAACTGAACGCCGACATCTACTCAAACAATGAGCAAAGAAAAAGTTTCCGCGCGAGAACCTTGGTGATGATGAATAGTATGAATTTAAGGTAAG